>JAJIBD010005281.1:0-36470 GCA_021461705.1 Cryptotis parvus
ATTACTGGAATTTGGCATATCAAAAACGAGCGGAGAAGCTTGCCAGGCTGCCTTGAGGGGAGCTAACTCTTTTAAACACCTCCAAATAAAGTATATATTGATGAACCGCGCGACTGCAAGCGGCTGCGCTGAAGCCGGGCTATGATGGACTGGTCTGCTGGGTGGAGTTCTGATGGGAGGAAGTCCAAATGTGGAAAATGGCGGCGCCGTGGAGGGGTGGTGGTCTGCCCTGTTGTGAGGCTCTGCCGAGTGGCGGAAAAAGCATGGATTGAGTTAAATGGAGCCCCAGACTTAGGTCAACAGCAAGGACTTCCAGTATTATTGGAGCACTGCTTTTCCTCCTTCCTTTAAATGAGCCTTTCAGGATTTCTGGGAGATATGTACCAAGAGGAAATCTCCAGAGAGCCAGTGAAAAATACTAGTGCTCATATGCTAAAGTATAAAAAACCGAGAGATTAGGAAGTTCCCAATGAAAACAAACTCAAATGTGGTCAGCAGAACTGGAAACTGAGGAGATCAAAGCGGGGGAGGGTGCTGGGACGATGAAGGAATTGTGACACTGTGAGCATGAATCTGGGCAGTACAAGTGTACAACACTAATATCGGTACTGCAGAAAACTATGATAGTTCAAACAAATTCAGTCTATAAGAACCAAACTAATGGAATATCCATAAACAAAAACACACCTACTTTTCTGGGACTTTTTGGCCAACATCTCAGAACAAATTGAGAATTCACAAGAGAACTAAGTGCAAATACACTGTCAAGTTACTTCCTGTTTCCCATAGACACATTATAAAAGGGTTCTTTCAGGAAGCAACATTTAATAGCAATCAATTTAGTCACTGAAAAGGATGCTAAAGGAACATCAGGGTCTTAACAGTTAAGCTATCTCAGATGCTCAGAGTTCTCATTCACAGGCTCATAGGTAGCTGTTAGCCTTGCATGGGGAGTGGAGTGGGTGCCGTAGTGGGGGAGTCACATGACTTGCCATCCCTGGAGGTTTCATGATTGCTTTGTTCTTATGGTCCCCTAACTTTTATTCACTCTTCTGCTTAAATAGAACTCAACCCTACTGCTAAAAAAACTTAATGCTATGTTTTACACTCTATTTAAAATATCTACTGCCTAGTTCTAATTTAAGGTCTCTTTAGGTCTTTTCATGTGAAAATTTTGTATGGTGCTTGATGCCAATTTTTTTTCTTTCTTTACAAGTATCTACAAAAACCAGAAGAATGGTGGTTTCTGAAGATTGGGTGTGAGGCGAGGGGGGTGCTGCTTAAGGGTAGGCTTGTGACTAGTAGATAATTAAGTCCTGGAGAGCTATGAAACTGTGACTATAGACCAATTGCAACACTCAAACATTCTAGGAGACTCTGTTTTTAATGATCGCCACCACTACAGAGAAGAAATGATAATTTATGATGTGACAAGCTTTGCTACACTAGAGTGGTAGTAGCCATATTGCAGTATATATCTATATCAAATCAATTTTTGGTACAAACTCATGCAATTATACATTTTGGTAAAATATATCTATAGCCATAGTCAAGTTTCTAAATGCTGCATTATATACAATATCACTAAATTATTAGAAATGCCTTGGTGTGCATCCTAGTGAGTACTTTATTGAAATTCTAATAGATTAAATTTATTTTAGCAACCATTTATAATATGATTATAAATGATTACAAATATAAGTAAGTATTTAACCTGGACAACAACTTTGGGAAGCTTCTCTGCTCCCCACTCCAACACTGTCTTCTCCCAGACAAACACCTATTCAATTAATAAGAAAAATTGCCTGTAAGACTCCCCAATAAAAGATACTTAATCTGGTAACATCCTAATAAACAATTGATTTTAAACATAAAGAATGGTGTTTCTGATGGTCACAGCTACAACTGAGGGTCTTTTCCTTCCTTTTGAGGTTAATCTCCAATACACACACAACTGCGGTGGGAAATACCCTTGAAACTAGAACGGAGTCCTTGATGCTAGAGGCCTTTGAGAGCACAAACACTGGGAAAAGCTCTTTCCTTAACATTGACTCCGAAAAGTCCCTGGATCCCATGCAGGGGTCCGGAGTCCTTTTCACTGCCTCTTCTGCATGCGATACCTCCACATGATTCAAACATTCCGTCCTCAGGGAGAGATTTATTTTTTTCAGGGTCGAGAGATAAATAAGCCAAGCCATTATGACAGCTTGATAAATGCAGCTTTAGAAAATGCTCTGTTGTAGGGAATACAACAAACAACGAGGGCATGCTGCCAGGCCCCATCCATCAATAGGTGAACTGGCTGAGAACAGAGAGGCCCCGATGTCCCATTGGCTCATCACAATATGCTAGAGGCTCTGACATGGCCTAAGAGGCCCAAGAAGTCACCCTTAGAACTTACTTTCAAAGCAATTTAAACTAACTTAGGAGGTAACAGAGACCAGAGTCGAAAACAGTGCCATGAACTGAGCACTTTTTTCACTGTTTTCAAAGGCACCTACAAAGTGCTTCTTTGGCCTAGGAAACATAATTTTGTAGCCTTAGTTTTATAATTCAACATTCTGCTCTATCTCATTATAGTACACTCTGAGTGCTGTGCCAGCCGAGAGACTTTGATTTATATATCATTACTAAAAGTTAGTGCGGAGACCAAATTCAATACAAGTGGAAAAAAGTATATCTAAGGAAAAAATTCTAAGAAGACAATCCCTTTGTATGTTTGATCTCCCAAAATAGGGAGGGCTTTGCTGTCCTAACAAGTTCTTGAGCAGTGGTTCAGAGGCTGAAAGCTGTAACTTTAGCAAGGAGACCCACATGAGGATATTACAGACTGAATTCGTGTTTGTCCTATGAGTCTCAAATAGGTTTCTTTGCTATTATGAGTGTTTGGTGTGTTCTAAATTACAAGGTTATCACTGCCAAGTTTTTCCAAACAAGTATGATTTTACATATCTTTGCCTGTTCTTCAAAGATAGACATGTTTACATCACAGCCTCAAGTTCTCACAAATGTGGGCTAGGGGTAGGAAAATGAGGCTTGTGTTCTTGTAATCAAAGAAAATAGCCAAGGACAATGACACTTCAAAGTGTGACTATTGAGTGTGACTGACTGTGTTTCTAATACAGCCAGAATTGCTCTGCATATACAGCTCAGAAAATCAATGCGACAATGTATAATAAACAATCTGAAAGTAAAATTTAGCTCCTGGCATGGCTTTCTGGTGGGGATTTTTAATATACTTTTGATTTGTGTTTAATAAATTAAAAACATTATTGAACTTTGAATCTGAAAAAGTACTAAGCAAGGCAGTGTGAATGATACAAAAAAATAAAGATTTTTTCCAACACTTATCAAAGTGATCACTTGGTTGGGAAAAACATGTATCGGTTTGAATAGAGTGGACAGTTGACTAAACAATGACGGTGTTAGAGGCACAGATCCCCCACCTTTTGAAAATACACATATAGGGTCTAGAGAGGGACAGTATAGCAGTTAGATTATTTGTCTTGCAGACAGTCAACCCAGATTCAATTCCCAGATCTGGGTCCCCTGAGCCCTGCCAGGAGTGATTTCTAAGCACAGAGCCAGGGAATAAATTCTGAGCACTTCTGGCGTAGCTTCCACTAGCCCCTCCACTGAAAGAAAAACCGAAAAAAAAGACATATAACTTATTGTCTGTTCTCAATATCCATGAAGTTCCAGATCTAGAAATTCAATGAATAGGTATCCACAGTTGGCTGAAACCATTAATGAAATCATGAGAGAAAAAATATGCATATAAATGGACCCGTAGAGTTTAAAATAAGTCTAATGATCAACTATATAGTCCACAGTCAATAACGAAGCCATGATTTGGATACAGAGTATGAGCTGCATTGAACAAAAAGGATGATGAGAGGAGAAATAACTTTCTGGTTTTATTTTTGGGCTACACCTGCAAGACTTTTCCTGTCTCTGCACTCAGGGATCACTCCTGGCAAGCCTTGGGGACTAGGGGGTCAAACCCAGGTTGACTGGCGTGCAGGGCAAGCTCTCTGTCCTATGCTGTTCTGCCCCAAAGCCAGAATTTTAAAGTAGCAGGAATGACTCTTATAGTCACTCAACTCTCTATTTAGAAACACTATTTCTTTTTTTTTTAAGTATTTTATTATACCACCGTGAGATATACAAATAAAAAAGATATACAATTAAAAGTTCATATTTGGGTTTTGGTCATACAGTGTTCTAGCACCCGTCCCTCCACCAGTGCCCATCTCCCACCACCAACGTCCCGGTTCCCTCCCACTTCCCCAGTCCCCCTCCATGGCAGGTTCTTTTATTTCTTTCCCTCTCTCTCTCTTTCTCTTTTCCTTCCCTTCCAGACTATGGATTACAGAACATACATTAAGAGGTTGGCATGTGTATCCTTTTGCCTCTATTTAATGCTCAGTTCTAGGTTGGCATTAGTACCCTCGACAATTATTAGCACACTGTTCCATTTTCTGTCTTACCTAATCTCTGACTCCCACACGTTTGTGATAATTTCCACTTTTGACAAGACCTCCTGATATATAGAAAACATTATTTCAATTTTCTTTTTGAAATTTTCTAATTTCTAATGTTTTTTTTTTAATCCCAGTGCCTACCAAAGTACCTGTTATATTCTTAGCTCTCCAACAGTGTTTTTCCCTTAATTTATATTGTTGGTGGTGGGTTATAGGAGTTTGGGGCCACCTAGCTATATTCAGAACTTACTCCTGGCTCTGTGCTCAGGGATCACTCCTGGTAGTACTCGAGGAATATATGTGGTGTCAGAGATTTGAACAGTGTTGGCCACGTGCAAGGCAAATGTTTTACTTCTTGTACTATTTCCCTGGTCCCTAATGAACAATATTTCTTGAGCGAGGGAGGACAGAAAGAAAGAGTACAGGGAAGGAATTCTATAAGGAAAATTTTGGCTATAAAAATCTTTAACCTATTTGCTCCAGTTCTTAAATCCTGAAATTTGATTAAAATCTTTCTATAATAAACCAAAGATGAAAGCTTAAATGAAACTAAATAGCTACCAAAGGAAAGAAGCTTTGGCTCTTTCTAAGGGCATGTTTATTTTCACATATTGACTCTCGTATTTGTCACTGCAATGCATCTGCTCCCTGAACGATGGCTAGGGGGAGCCAGGCGGATTGCTGCCTTGGCTGAGACCCACCAGCAGGAAGGACACGCACTCTACAGTACATACACACATGCCATAAGGTTTGCAAATGATCTTGTATTTGCTCAGTAGCCAAAAGAGGCAAAAGGAATGAGAATGAAAACAAATGTGTTTGAGCAACATCAAGTCCAACTTCTCTATATTCCCCATGAGAAAAATGTATATTATGAAACTCTAGGACTCTAACAACCTCACCGATACACCCCTGGAGCTGGATGTTTATGAATTATTCTGGCTAGAGACAAAAAGTTCTTCACCCACCCATCTAACCCAGATGTCCTTTGCAAAATAGGCGCTGAAGAATTACAATGTTTTCCTTTAAAACCATTTAGATTAAAAGCAGCTTTGGCTTCTCTTCCTATCTAGAAGCTAAAATGGATTTCAACTCTCCATGCACAGGGAGAAAGATTCTCTCGGTCACAAACTGAATTCTAGAGTTGAGGGAAACCAGAGGGTGCTTTAATCTACCCCTTTATTGAATAGTTCAGCTGTTCAGGCAATGCCTGGAAATGCCTATTTAATAGGCAATGCCTATTTGACAACAGAAAGATTAGTATCAGGCAGCTAGAAAACAGTAGTGCCAAGATTTAAAAGCCTTTGTCCAAAAGAAATGAATAAAAGGAATAATCCATCAAAAAAGAACCCCACGTATTTTGAGAGTCAGGCTCTGCATGTGAGGTTTACTCCTTGGCAGGAGAGGTTTACTCGGTCTCTCTGTCTCTGTGCCCATTTATCTCTCTGGGAGATATACCCCAGGTGGCTCTGGGATCACCCCTGAGTGGTGCCTTGGGTGAACCGTATGCAATACTCAGAATTGAACTGGGGTCAGGTTGACCCAAACAAACGCCTACAGATAGGGGACTCAGCTCTCCACTGATAGGCACTGGCTGATGACTAAGAAATATGAAGCTTTATCTTTCTATCTCCAGATGAAGCTCTATTCCTTTACAAGAATTATTTAAATTTCTGTTCTCTTTTTCAGCATTCTTACATTTAATAACTCTCAATTCTTTCTCATTCTACCTCAGCTCTTCCATTTGTCTGTCTCTATCTTCCTGTTCCACAGTGCTTCCCCGCCTCCACCCTACACCTCTTAGGCCCACCTTTCAGTTATAGAAAGCCAAAATGTACTGTATTGTGCAAATGGGGCTTAACTGGAATAACAGAATTCACATAATATTAGAAATCCTTTCCTTTATGTTCTTCAGCCAACTCCGCTCCACCCCACCAGCTCTTTTTTTTTCTTTTTGTGTCACGCTCAGTGGCGCTGGCTTTACACTCAGGGATTACCCCCTGGCGGTGCTTGGGGGACCATATGGCATGCCACAGATCGAACCTGGGTCGGCCATGTGCAAGGCAAACACCTTCCCTGCTGTGCTATTGCTCTGGCCCTAACCACAAAGCTCCTTTCGTAGGGAAGCGAGTAACTTTAGAGTGCTGAGTTGAAACTTAAAAGTTCAACTCCACTCTGGATAAGAAAGCTTAATTTTTTTTTCAGGCAGGCAAGTCTTACAGATTTGTATAAGTCATCGTAGTCACTGGTCGTTAACTTAATCATTCACTAACAACGTGGATGTTTACTAGGTCATATTTGTGTGGTTAATCATTGAATGGAAGAACATTTCAGGGATCATTGTTTCTTTACCACTTTGGGCAAGTCTGATACTAACTAATGAACAAATACTTAGAGGCATTCTCTTGGGTCATAGTGGAATGGTGTGACCGTCCCTCTTTATTTAAGTACTGACATGTTGGTGCTCATAACTTTTGCCCACATTGCAAATTGGGTCACAGCACAAAAACTTAAACCAGAATTTAAAATATGAAGAAACTGCTTCATCAGAAAGTGACTTTTATCCTTAATACTCATCCTCTATATTCACAAAGAGATGGGAGAAAATCCAATGCTATCATTTCACTATTATCTCTTCTAATGAAGCCACAGTTCTAAAGGTCAGATAGTCAAAAATAATGTGCAGAGCTTTAAGAAATGACTGATGGCAGGGATCCATCCCTAACTTACTAGTCATAGGTTTTCAGGGGGCTCATATCCTTGTATTTTGAAAAATTACAGCATGCAGCTGACCTAGTCTGGATCCACCAGTACCACATATGGTCCTTCAAGTCCTACCAGGAGTGATTCCTGAGCATAGAACAAGGACTAATCTCTGAGCACTACCAAGTATCTCTACCTGTCACCTGCCAAACACTTCTATATGCTTACAATTTTCACTCTACTTTTTAAATTCACTATAAGTACATTAAACACAATGAACTATAGCTGATAAAAACAGTATTTGAATTTTATAATCACTTGATCACTTGATCACTTGAATCCCGTTACTCATCGATTTGCTCGGCGGGCGCCAGTAACATTTCCATTGGACCCTATCACGTGCCAATGTAGCCCAATGGCATCTGGTTGATTCAGGAATATGAAGAGCCTCAAACCGTTCCTTCAGGGTCTTAACAAGGAAGTCTGACCATCTTGTAGGTGGGCGGCCACGTGATCTTTTGACATCCCTTGGGATCCAGTCGGTAACAGCTCTAGTCCAGCGGTTGTCTCCAAATCGCATTACCTGTCCAGCCCATCTGATTTTCGATGCCTTGGCAAACGAGACAGCGTCCCTGATTCTGGAATAGCGATGGAGGTCAGAACTCCGGATTCCTTCTCTCACTTGAGTGAGACGTGATATTCCAAGCATAGCTCTTTCGATGCCTCTCTGGGAGACCCGAATAGCATTCTCATCCTGCTTTCGTAGGGCCCAGGTCTCTGAGGCGTATGTTAATGCAGGGAGAACTGGTGGAGTCGAAGAGATGTGCCCGGAGCCGGAGGTTCTTTGTCCCTTTTTAGCTATTTCTTCGATGCCTTTGAAGGCATTCCATGCCGCTCTCTTCCTCCTGCGCAGCTCAGGTTTTAGGTCATTCATCATGTTGACTTCTTGACCTAGGTACACATAACTGCTGCATTCAGAGATGTTTGTTCCATTGAGAGAGAATGGGGCCTCTGGAACTAGTTCATTTCTCATGAACATAGTTTTCTTCAGATTCAGCTGTAGACCTACCTTTCCACATTCTCGGTCAAAGTCAGCCAGCATTTGTGCCGCTTGGCTAATGTTTGGTGTTATTAGAACGATGTCATCAGCGAAGCGGAGGTGGTGTAGTTGCCGACCATCTATCTTCACTCCCATTCCTTCCCATTCTAATTGTCTCATGATGTTCTCGAGGGTGGCACTGAAGAGTTTTGGTGAGATGGTATCACCCTGTCGAACCCCTCTTTTTGACATCAATGATCACTTCTTTGTAGAATGATGAGATCCTGGTGGTGAATCCGTAATACAGCTCACGAAGGATCTTGATGTATTGGGTTTGAACACCCTGTTTGACTAGGGCTTCGATGACTGCTTCAGTTTCCACAGAATCAAAGGCTTTCTGTAAATCAATGAACGTGAGACAGAGCGGCATCTTGTACTCCCTACAAACCTCAATGAGCTTAGTTACTGTGTGGATATGGTCGATTGTGCTGAATCCTTTCCGAACCTGCTTGCTCGCATGGTTGACCTTCATCTAGTGTTCTGCTAATCCTGTTCAGGATAACTCGTGTAAACAGCTTGTAGATGACACTCTGCAGCTGGTAAGATCTCCCCCAGCATATTAATCCAGTCTCCAGCCCCCAGATTAATCCAGTCTCCAGCCCAGCTTGTCAGAAACCCAGCCTACAGGGCCCCCCCTGCAGAGACCCGCCCTTCAGAGGAGAGAGTATTTCAACCCAGGAATGCTTGAGCCTAAGACACAGGTACACCCAGCAGAGCAGAAACCAGCTTTCCCCGTTGAACCCCCTGCACTCCATGGACCACAAGAGCAACTTCCGAACCCGAGTCCACCATCCCGATGGAACCTCGGAGGAGGCCAGAGAAACCCCCACACCTTGCTGGCAGCGATCTGTGTCACAATCCACACTCTGCAGCTGGTAAGATCTCCCCCCCAGCATATTAATCCAGTCTCCAGCCCACAGATTAATCCAGTCTCCAGCCCAGCTTGTCAGAAACCCAGCCTACAAGGACCCGCCCTGCAGAGACCCGCCCTTCAGAGGAGATTATTTCAAACCCAGGAATGCTTGAGCCTAAGACACAGGTACACCCGGCAGAGCAGAAACCAAGCTTTCCCGTTGCGAGCGGCGCTGCCGCCGCCAATTTACCTCCAAACTACCTCAAATATTCTACCCACCCCTCTGAGAGAGCCCCACAAAGCAATGAGAATATAGTGCCCGCATGGCAGAGCCTGGCAAGCTGTCCGATGCGTGTTCGATATGCCAAATCCAGTAACAAAAATGTTTATTTTCCTGACCCCGAAAGAGCCCTTAATACGGCAGCAGTAAGAAAGGCAAACAAGCAATGCCTGATAAAATTTCACGGCTGTCCTAGGCTGCCAAAACGAAGAAGGACTAAAATGACTGTCTGTACTTTCAATGCACGTACACTGGCAACGGAAGCATATATTGAGGATCTGATGCTGCAAGCAAGAAAGATCAAGTACGACATCATTGGTCTGACTGAGACGAGGAGGCATCAGTCGCATCATGCTGTATTTGACACGGAGAAGAATTGTTCCTTGGAACATGTGATGAAAGAGGCGTTGGTGGCGTTGGTGTCCTTGTCAACACGAACATGGCTGTCAACACTGATTCATTTGAATGCCTAACAAACCGAATAGGACGATTACACTTGAGGAGATGTGGCCCACTGCCAGAAATTTCTATCTTCATTGTCTATGCACCAACATCCACATACAAAGAAGATGAAATTGAGAAATTCTACATGGAATTGGAGGAGTTCTATAAAAAAAGATCACATCTTCTACAAGATCATAGTCGGTGATTTTAATGCCAAGATAGGACCGAGAAGATCGGCTGAAGAACTCCCACATCGGGACCCATGGCCTAGAATGGAACGAACAGGGTGAGAGACTATCTGAGTTCATCATGTCCACCAAGACTATTCATGGGAACTCACAGTTTCAGAAGGCTGAAGTGAAGCGTTGGACATGGGAATCTCCTGGCGGACAGTTCCACAATGAAATTGACCACATCATCTTCAATCGACGGTTTTGTCTGACCGATGTTGCTGTCGTCCCCAAATTCCAGACAGGATCGGACCACCGTCTCCTTTGTGCAAAATTCTACTTCCCGTAACGGGGAGAAAAGGCTGCAAAGTTTAAGAAGAGAACTCCCCAGAACGACCACCAACTGGGAACTCTTTAGCACCATTGCGGCAACATGGGAAGATACCATCATTGATGACATCGATGAAGAATACAACCGACTGGTTCAGCACCTCCATGATTGTGCGAAGAATGCCGAGAGAGAGAAAGACACAAAAGGACGGCTTGTCTTCAGAAACTCTTGAGCTCATTCGCCAACGTGGCAAGGCACGAGCCTCAGGAGACCAAATGCTAACGTCCAAGCTTGCTAAACAGTGCAGAGAAGCGATAAAAGCAGACCTCAAAGACAGAAGAGCATAAATACTGGAAGATGCAGCAGAAGCCGGGAAAAGTATTCGCACTGCCCGCCTGTCCTTCGCCAACTATAAGACCAAGATGACTGCCCTCCGACGCCCTGATGGATCCTATCACATCTTCCAGAAAGGCAATGGAGAAGATTATCCAGGACTTCTACTCAAATCTCTTTGATAGCCACATCCACCTGCCCACATACCAAATTCCACAGGATGGGGTACGTCATTCCCAACGTTTCTCCCTTCTGAAATAAGACATGCCATCTCATCGGTAAAGAAGGGAACAGCACCAGGCCCAGACAAAGTCAGACCCGAACATCTGAAGAATCTGCCGTTGGTGCTCATCAATACACTAGCTCGGCTCTTCACACGCTACCTGTCCCAATGCAAGGTGCCCTCCCAATGGAAAACCAGCAGGACAGTTCTACTGTTCAAGAAGGGAGACATTCATGACATCGGCAACTATTGCCCCATCTGCCTGTTGTCTGTCATCTACAAGCTGTTTACACGAGTTATCCTGAACAGGATTAGCAGAACACTAGATGAATTTTATAATACAAATATTTAATGACTGGACCCTTTGCTTGCTGCTCCAATATCGCAGGTGAGGCCTGTCCCTTGATGATGTCTCTGGGCCTATTCCAGAGTGGGTGGCAGAGCCCCTCCCTACTGGGTAGGTCCCAGGAGCCTCACATCAGACTGGTGCTAGATGAAGGGCCTACACCACAGTTCCTGCCTCACCTGATGCTTGTTGCTCCACTATCCCAAGACAGGCAGAGAACACAAAGCAATTTCAGCTTAACCCTTTAGTCTTTCGGGAGGGGTAGGGTAGTGGTATTACAAAGACTCACCCCCAGCACAAGAACAGTAGAAAACCACCAACACAATGTGAAAACACATAGAAGCCCACCAAGCTCAGTGAGAGAAAAACAATATCACCTAAGAGATAAACATAGCAGACATGTAAATCCTCAGGCGTGTCTTCAGTGACATTATAAAGAGGAAGTTCAATCAGTTCAGAGAATCGGTAGCACCAGTAGTCAAGAACGTACAAGAAGCACGTGAGTCATCATGAAAATATTAACAGCAGTCAGAAATGACAGAGACAAAGGACATGGTAGGTGACAATTAAAAGTTAATGACGCTCAGAAGAGGACAGTGACAGAAGCTGAGCAAAAATGTATCACGGAGCTTCAAGATGAGAACAAGGAAACTACTAGGAAAGAGAAGAATGTACAACCAGTCTGAAAAGGAATAAACAGCCCCCCAGAGAACTAAGGATGAGTTCAGGAGGAGCAGTAGGAGAAACATCAGGCTCCCTGATGAACAGAAACTCTAATGTGGTGAAGAAAAAAAGAGTTGGAAGGGAATTCTCAATCAGAACTTCCCCAAACTTGAGGCTCCAGGAACGGAGATCAAGAGGCCAGAAGAGTCCCGGGATAAAGGGCCAATCAGGAAAAGTCAAAGTAATATTATTCAAATCCATAGATAGACACAGAATATTGAATGCAGCAAGAGAGAAAAGGGATTTCTATAAAGGAAAGCCAGCAAGATATGGAGCAGACTTATCGAATAAGATACTACAAATTAGAAGACAATGGAAGGATGTAGTACAAAAGCTGAACAAATGAACACGTCACATCACCAAAAAATACTCTATCCAACTAGATTATCGTTCATATGTGAAGGAACTCTACATAGCTTCAAGGACAGGCAAGAACTTATTCTTAGCCTTGAGATAAGTTTTGTAAGAAGTGTTAAAAAGAGTTCCTTTAAAGGACAGGAGAATCAAAGAATGGAGAGAAGAAATGCACAGAAACTTCAACAAGGAAGAAATTCGAATGGCCAAAAAACATATGAAAAAAATGCTCATCATCACTAATCATCAGAGAAATGCAAATCAAAACAACGAGATATTATTTTACACTACAGAGACTGACACATATTCAAAATAGCAAGAACAATAAGTGCTGGCGTGGATGTGGGGAAAAAGGGGACACTCATCTATTGTTGGTGGGAATGCCGGCTGGTACAGCCTTTCTGGAAAACAATATGGACATTCTTCCAAAGACTAGAAATTGAACTCCCATTTGACCCAGCCATACCACTCCTGGGAATCTACTCTGGGAAGCCAAAAACTGAGCATTAAATAGAGGCAAAAAGATACACATGACAACCCTTTAATATACGTTCTGTAATCCATAGTCTGGAAGGGAAGGAAAAGAGAAAGAGAGAGAGAGGGAAAGAAATAAAGAACATGCCATGGAGGCAGGCTGGGGAAGGAAGGAGGGAACCGGGGACGTTGGTGGCGGGAGATGGGCATCGGTGAAGGGATGGGTGCTGGAACACTGTATGACCAAAACCCAAATATGAACTTTTTAATTGTGTATCTTTGTAATTGTATATCTTACTGTGGTATAATAAAATACATTTTTTAAAAAAAAGGACAGGAGAAGCTTCCTGTCAAGTGGTATTAGCTCTGACACTCACTAATGCTTTATGCGGTTTGTCCTCTTTTAGGTTAAAGATTTAAAGTATATAATGACTAATCATCACAAATTGACTTTCATTGATGTATTTCCTGTTGATGCTTGCCATTCTTTTAAGGTTTTTTTTGTTTTAACCAAATAATACAAAACTAAACTTAATATATGTCTTCTAAGAGGGCAGCCTGGAGGGTTAGGAGGAAACCTGAGAACATTGGAGGTGACTTGGTGTTATAATGTTATGTGCCTGAAAACACTTTATTATGGACAGCATTGTAAATCTCAGTTTTTCAGTAAATATCTCTAAAAAAATCAAGAGATACAACTAAAAAAAAAATTTGTGATAGCAAAATAGCAGAGCTTTACTTGTGATGTTAAGTAGTTCCTTAACTACTTCCCAATGATCTTTTGGTCACTCGCTGACTATCAAGACTCACAACAGAACAGTCCTATCACGGAGTCCATGAGAAATGGTATATTTTACATTACTGATACATGATTATAACAAGTCATGCTTCAAGTACTATCCACCTGACATCATGTAATGCAGATAGAGGAATTTTTTTTTATATTTAAAATTAAGCAAAGAGGCAAATGACAGGGTCAAAATTTATTCTTTCTTATTATCTTATAGATAGGATTTAATGTGAGCTAGTCTCCAAAGAAAAGAAATTGCTAATAAATGCCCCAGTGGCTCCGTCTCTGTTGCAGCCCCATGCGCTGAGATGGTTAGTTAGCAGAATAACTGCTGTCTTGCCAATATACTCTGAGCTTGTTTTCCAGGGTACGTGGTTTCCAGTGGAACATGTCCAGCCTCCAGTCATTAATGTTTCTGTCAAGCAATATATACTGAGCGCCAAGGAAATTAGCTTCAGAGATAAGCAATATCTACTGAGAAATAAACAATATTTACTGAGCTTCTGAAAGGAATAAGACACAGACCCTGAATTCAGAGATTCTACCTCCCAGGTATGACTCTGGCCCCTGAGCATCCCTCTGACACCTAACAACAGAAATTCAAACAAAATCAGAGGGGAAGAACAAACATATACAAAGAAAAAACCCTTTTTTTTTTTGTTTTGTTTTTTGGGTCACACCCAGCAATGCTCAGGCATTACTACTGGCTCTGTGCTCAGAAATTACTCTTGGCGGTGCTCAGAGGACATGTGGGATGTCAGGAATTGAACCTGGGTCGGCCATGTGCAAGGCAAATGCCCTACCTGCTATGCTATCACTCCGGCTCAAGAAAAAAATTCTTGTTCCTATTAAAATAAATTGATGTTCTACCAAATATACATCCTCCTTCGTTTGTGAAATCTAGAAAAATCAGTGTATTTTCAAACTTTAAAAAATCTATTTCATGTCTCATTGCAATCAAAAGTCTTACTAGGAGCACAGCAAAAATGTTCATAATCAAAATATTTCATTAAAAATATTGCCATGGTACTTTATATTTTATTATTCAGAGAAAAATCTAGTCATAGACCACACAATTCAAGAAGATGTTTTGAATTACTATTATTACAGGGAAAGACTTTCCACTCTGACAGCTTTAAAATTATGAGCCACTCTCAAGTGGCATTTTCACCTCCTCTCACTCTTGCTCAGTTTCTACTGCAGTTTGTACTGTTTCAAATCTCCCTGTATTTAGTAGCTAGAGAGATAGTACAGTGCGTAAGGCACTTGCCTGGCACACAGGTGCTCTGGGCTCAATCTCTGGCACCCAATATGGTTCTCCCCTCAAGGAGTGATCCCTGAGTGCTGATCTCTGCTGAGTGTGATCCGAAAACAACAACAGCAATAACAAAACAACAACAAAATAAATATCCCTATATTCAAAATAGATTATTCATTTAAAGGAATGAATAATCTTCATTATTAGTAAACTTCTGGTAGCACAATATCTGAGAAACTAAACCAATATGCAATTCATTTGCAAAATATATGTAGCACTGGGAAACAATATAAACTTAATTTGCTATTAATATTACTACTGCCATTTATTTTCACCCTGTTAGAGTGATGTAAAAAGTAAGATGAATTACAGATTTAGAGAAACTAGATTCATTGGCAGTGGTGAAACTCCATCCAGTGATAACATGAAAATAGATTCTAAATGTGATTGTTTCATATTATTTGTCACATCAGAGTCCATAAATATTTAGTTGAAGATAGCTATTAGAAAGTATACCAATTTATGCCTTTATAACTTCCTTACATGTTTCTTTTCCTTCGTGTGGATTCCTGAGTAAGACAAGGCTCGAGAGGTGCATGTTTTAAAACAGCACCCGCCACCCCCACTTGTTGCAGGACTTACTTGCTGCTGAGGCAGCGTCGCAGGGAGTATGAAGCGCCCCGCCACAGGTCCTGGAGCACTCACTCCACGGCCCCCAGGCATCCCACAGGCCTTCCCGCCTCCTCCTCAGAGCGCGCGTCCTGGAGCTCTGTGAGAAAGGAAACAGTCAGTTTATCGTCTGCAGTACCTGCTTGAATCATGGGCCACTACATGTCTGCATAAGGCAGTCTCGATGGGATGCACGTGTATTGTGATTCTCAGTTCCTTCTCTTATACTTAACATTATAAATGAAGTGACAATGCAATAATCTATGTGTGGGATAAGTATCTCTGAATTAAAGAACTCTGAACCATAGTAAAAAGGGGGCCCCACGATTCCACTATTGGAGCAAATGGGAGAAGGGTATAAATGCTAGAAATGTGATTGAAAGGAATTTTTAACCATTTGAATAAAAAAGAAAAGAAAAACCCTACTTACAGGAATCTTATTTAAAAGTAGGAAAACCCATAGCATCACCTTAGCCTGGGACTCTTCCACACGAAGAGTCTACTCAAATTTGTCATGAAGCTTCTCTACATTCAACTACGTGACATGGAATTGTGTATTTAAATATGAGTGTTGAGGAACTTTTATCTTTAAAAGTATTTCTGGAGACCGGTTAGATAGTGCAGCCGGTCGGGCATTTGTATTCACATGTACAACTGGGCTTCATCTCCACGGGGGCCCCCTGAGCCCTGCCAAGAGTGATCCCTGAGTACAGAGCAAGAAGTAAGCCCTGAGCATTGCCAAGTGTGTCTAAAAATACATATAAACAAATTTATGATTTTATCGTAAATATTTTAGTTGTATATTCATATATTTATATATTCAGTATTTATTATGCACAAAGTGAGGAAAGGGATTTAAAAGGCGCAAGAATCTCAACTTTAAGCAGATCCCCGCACTCTTCCCACCAGGTGCGTTCCCTCGGCGGGCAGAACCTGAGCCACTCCGCTCCAGGAGAAAAGGCTCCAGCTTTGAGGAGGGACCAAGCCCCCACCCAGCGCCCTAGGACCTTCCACTGCACGACCCCCACCCCGACCCCCTGACTCCAGAACCACCCACCAACACCCCAAAATTCAAAACCACTTGGACGCTGGTGCGTCTGAGAGTATTGCTCTATCTACCTGAGATACCACTGAGCATTGGCCCCTACACTCTTTGCTATATGTCCCTAACTGCAAAGTAATTCAGGCACCTACTAACTCTATTGACTAGTCACCTAGATACACATTTTCAACCTACGATAGTCATTATGGTAAAGCAGCGCAGAAGTCCTTCAAGCTCTACGATTCAAGTCACTAATACAGATGAGTCCAGCAATAACGATGAGCTATATAACCTCTCTGAAAAGGAATTTGGAAGCAACTCTTAAAGATGTACAAGGAAATAAAAGAAACAATGGATTACAAAGTCAATAAAATACAGGAGGACATGAGAGCAGAATTGAGTAAATTTCAGAACAAAGTACAAGCAGAAATGACAGATATTAAAAATGAGGTAAGTGAATTGAAAAACACAGGAGAAGGCCTCCAAAGAAGAGTAACAGCTACGGAAGAAAGAATTAGTGATCTCGAAGATGAGGTTCAGAGATTCTGTAGACAACACCAGAAGATGGAGAAAAGACTCACAATCAATGAACAGACTACCAGAGAAAATCGGGATGAAGCCAAAAGGAACAACATACACATCATTGGGGTCCCAGAAGGGCAAGAAGAAAAACCCTGATGAAGAAGAAACTGTCAAAGCCATCATCGCTGAGAAGTTTCCTGAACTGAAAAAAGCATGCTGCCAGATACAGGAGGCCCGTAGGATACAGCTAAAAGAAACCCCAATAAGAATACTCCAAGACACATCCTTATTAAAATGACAAAAAACGATAGACAGAGATAGAATACTGAAAGCAGCAAGATCAAAGAAGGAAATCACATACAAAGGAGCATCCCTGAGATTTACAGCAGACTTCTCAGATGAAACACTCCAAGTCCGAAAACAATGGTGGGATATAGTGAAAAGATTCAATGAACTGCAGGCCTCACCAAGAATTCTTTACCCAGCTAGACTTACTTTCAGATGTGAAGGAAAGATACACAACTTCATGGATAAACAACTCCAGGAAATTCATAGACTCAAAACCAACATTAAAAGAAGGAGTGAAGGGTCTATTGTAAAATAAGACAACCTAAAACCACAATAAATTTAGCTGACGATGGGATCCCGAGGAGGGCAGATGGGTTTTGGGTGTTGGCCCATCGCCTCTGGGGGTCCCGGAAGCAGCCGGATGAAACTCGCCCATCACACTAGCCACCATCTTCGCTGTCCGGACGCTGAGAAACTGACCCACGACCAGATCAACAGAGCAAGACCAGTTCGAGCCCAGGTAGGCGGCTCCCAGAAGCGGGAATCACTGGGAATTCGCCAGATGGAGTCAGGTTAAGCCACTCCCCACCCTCCATTTTGTCGAGTCTGGTGGACCCGCCCAGGAGCCGCCCGGGAACCAGTATGCAGAGCTGCGCAAGCGGCTGGGGAGACTGGAGCCCGGCTCGTGCCGAGCCCAGCTGACGATGGGATCCCGAGGAGGGCAGATGGGTTTTGGGTGTTGGCCCATCGCCTCTGGGGGTCCCGGAAGCAGCCGGATGAAACTCGCCCATCACACTAGCCACCATCTTCGCTGTCCGGATGCTGAGAAACTGACCCACCGACCAGATCAACAGAGCAAGACCAGTTCGAGCCCAGATCGCGCGGCAGCAAGCGGCGCACAGTCCACTAAAAATAGTGAAACAGTAATGTCTTTTAATGCACTGTATTCCATGAAGAGATGGAAAGTTTATCGGGAAGGATATATAAAGACAAAAGAAATGACATACAGAATCTGCCAAGTAGTTGAGGTGCGGGAGGGGGAGGGAGGTGGGGACATTGGTGATGGTAGATGGGTTTGTGTGGAGGGATGGGTGTTGGAACACTGTAGATCCAAAACTCTACATGAGCATCTTTCAATTGTATGTCTAAAATGGTGTAATAATATTTGGGGGGGGAAAATAATAAAAATTAAATTAAAAAAAAATAAAACCACAATAAATTTAAACAGGAAGATGGCACAAAATCCAATGACAATAATATCTCTCAACATCAACAGTCTAAATGCACCAATTAAGAGACATAGGGTGGCAAAATGGATTAAAAAACTGAATCCAACATTCTGCTGCCTACAAGAAACACATCTAAATAATCAGAGCAAACACAGACTCAAAGTCAAAGGCTGGAAGACCATTCTCCATGCAAACAAATCCTCCAGAAAGGCGGGTGTGGCCATACTCGTATCAGGCAATATAGATTTCAGGCTGAAAAAGGTTAAAAGGGACAATGAAGGCCATTTCTTAATAAGTAAGGGGTATGTATACCAGGAGGAAATCACACTGCTAAACATATATGCGCCAAACGAGGGGCCAGCAAAATACTTAAAACGACTATTAATAGACCCTCAAAGAAGACATTAACAGTAGCACAATAATAGTTCGAGACTTCAACACTGCCTTATTGACTATGGATAGATCGATGAGGCTGAAACTCACCAGGGAAATACTGGACCCGAAGGAAGTAATGGAAGAAAGAGAGCTGGTTGATATATACAGGGCCTTTCATCCCAAAAAAAGCTGAATACACATTTTTTTTCCAGTGCACATGGAACATACTCCAAGATAGACCATATACTGAGCCACAAAGCATACCTCAACAAAATAAAAAAGATTGAAATTGTGCCGATTATCTTTTCAGATCACGATGCACTGAAAATAGTAGTGAACCATACAACCTTTCTGGAAAACAATATGGACATTCCCTCCAAAGACTAGAAATTGAGCTCCCCTTTGACCCAGCCATACCCCCTCCTGGGAATATACCCTGGGAAGCCAAAAACACACAGCGGAAACACAACCGCACTTTTATTTTCATAGCAGCACTATTCACAATAGCCAGAACCTGGAAAAAATCAGTATGCCCAAGAACTGATGACTGGATAAAGAAACTGTGGTACATCTACACAATGGAATACTATGCAGCTGTCAGGAAAAATGAAGTTATGAAAGTTGCCTATAAATGGATGGACATGGAAAGAAACATGTTGAGTGAAATTAGTCAGAAGGAAAGAGAGAGACATAGAATGACTGCATTTATTTGCATGACATATATATACCAGGTGATCTTACCAAAAGTGGAAATTACCACAAGCACGTGGGAGTCAGGAGGTGAGGTAAGATAGAGAAGGGGACATGTGTGAATAAATGTCAAAAGGTCTGATACCAACATAGAACTGAGCATTAAATACAGACAAAAAATGCAGATGATGGCTTCTAAGTGTATGTAGTGCAACCCACAATGTGTAGGAGAAGGAAGAGAGAGAGAGGGAGAGAGAAAGGAGATAAAGAACCTGCCATTTACGCAGGATGTGGGAGGGGGTGGGATTGGGGACATGGGTGGTGGGTGATGGGCACTGGTGTGGGGTGGGGTGCTGGAACACTGTGTGACAAAACCTCCAAACGCGAACAACGTTGTAATTGTATATCTCACGGTGGTATAATAAAATGTTATAAAAAAAAGAATCTCAACTTTAAGGGAAATTTCTGCTCTAAGATGCTTGGTGTGTGCGTCTAAGCTCGGTTTTCCAAGATGTAACATTTTCTTGACATTTTAACATCATCCATAGATTTCATAATTGCTAATGAATATAGCTATATGACAATTTTAGCAATATGGTTCTGTCTATTGTACATCAATTTATTACACAGAAGAGCCAAAGACAAAATATATGTCATATTTAATATACCGAGCTCTGTAGATAGAGACTATCTGGGTTTGGCTTTAATCCTGATTTGGCTAATTACTTGTCCTTGAACAAGCATCTTCCCATGTCCCTGTACTTCACTTCCTTTCCATAAACTGGGGAAATAATTAATATAGTAAATCAAATATGTATGCCCACTATATACAACGCCTACACACTCTACGAGGAAGAACCTAATTGAGTTGCATACTGGTTTCAGAATTAAACTCACAATGTTACGGACAAATGCCTCAGACATGTATTTCTCTGCTATACTGTCAAAACAAAATACCAAGAAGGGGCAGCTTAAACAGTAGGAATTTATTTTCTCACAATTCTGTTCGGAAAGTTCAAGATCAGGATGCTAGCACCGTTGACTACCCATGAGGCTCTCCTTTGGCTGCAATGGCTGCATCCTCACTGGGGCTCACATGGCTTCTGCTCTGTGTGTGTGGTGTGAGCCATGGAGAAAGCTGTCGGGTTGGATACCTTTTCCTTCATGGGCTGCAGTACCACCCAAGGTCTTCACCCTTACGTCTGCTCTAAACATTATTGCCTTCCAAAGACTTCACTCCTAAATATTATCACACTGGAGTGGATTGAACAGGTCAAGTGATTTTAATGAGTGAATTAAATGTGCTAGCCAAACACTAAACGTGGTATTTTCTTTTGCCCATCAAAAAATGTGGCAAAAATTAAAACATCCAAAATTATGGTGAAAACACAAACTATAAATGTTCATGTTAGGCTGTCTGAAAAGTTTATCTTCGGTTGTCCCTGGAGAAAAGCGAGTGATGCTGGAAAAGTATATTATAGTCAAAGACAGAAGCATTATATACACACACACACACTCACACACACACACAAACACATATAGTTAAAATTACAAGCCACCTGCTATTTTGCATTTACCTATTAATGTGATGGACCAGTAGTTTGAGATTTCTTTAAAAGGTAGTAGAGGAGACTAGAGAGAAAGTACAGGGGTTAAAGTATCTACCTTGCACTTAGCCAATCCTGGTTTGTGCAAGGACACTGCATATGGTCCACCAAGCACAGCCATGAGTACATACTGAGCACAGCTGCTCAGTATGTACTGTACAGTATGTGGGCCCCAAAACAAACAAAAAAAGAAATGCGCTATAGGATGGGAAACAGATATACTTTGTTTACCTAAAGTCCATCATCCTTTCTAAAGTAGTATTTACCAAGCTTCAGAGCTTGGATTTAGGGATTAATAAAATCATCTGTAATCATAGTAATGGTTCTAGAACATAAACAGTGAAGGAAGAAGCAAAACCATTTGAAATTGAAATATACATACGAGATCTCTTGTCTATATAATTATTAAATTCATTCCTCAAATAATTAAAAAAAATCTGTACATCCTGACTTTCTTTCTGTTTGTACTGTGCAATTGGAAGACGGTGCTATTAAAAGTCGCACTGTTTGCCTAATGCAGGAGTTATGTGACCAACATGCATATTTTTGGTGGGCGATATTCCTTTTACTGAAGTATGGCTGAGATGTAAATCATCACAACAACTAAGAATCACAAAGTAATTAAAACAAGCAAAATGAGTGACAACAAATTAAGACATTATCTAATGACTACAACTGCAAAACAAGAAAATTACACATGTACCAATGACAAGTGAATCTCATTTCCATGGAAGGAGCACACTGGAATATCATCCCTAGAATCTTTCTGCCTTCTTTTTCTGCATGCTTGTGAAATAATATATAGCTAAGAATAAGGTTTTTAGAAACACACATTTCTTCTTTTTTGCTTAACCTATTCACCATTTCATGTGCTTGTCTAAAGAGGTACTTAGGTAGTTCTAAGGTGAGAATTCACTGACAGAATATTTTATATCCATACAATCTACACATTTCAGGACAACGAGACACATTAAATACCCATATTTTTTCTGAAAGAGCTCATACAACTGCCCCAGAAGTAAGTCATCGTCTTCTCTAACTGGACCAAACTTAAAGTTTTCTTTTTAAAAGTGCAATAAATATAATTTATTTCCTTTGAATCTATGTTAATGTCAAAGAAAATAAAGTGATTTATATTTCTTTGGGCTGTTTCAGGTACTTATATCTATAACCAGACATTTCAGCTACTCCTGTTGATATTTAAGACCTAGAAATATTTGCTAACTACAGTTTTAAGATGACCTTCAATATAAGCGACATTTTGTACTCAGTTTACGTAGGGTCCATGTTATTTCTCTTACTTTTGACTCTAGTGTATTTCTCGCTTCACCGAAACACCTTTATGAAGTGGGAACTTTGAATTTTATCTACTAAAGAGTTCTGAAGTAGAAGAATAAATGAAGAACAAATAACCGTTCCTAAAAACAATACTGATTGTTTCTGAAACAAAAATATCTAAGTTTTCCTGACACATCCCAATGATTTATTTCTGTTCTTTCTTTGTAGGGTGGTGAGGAGAAGGTCTAGGGTGGTGGGCACATCTGGCTCTGCTCAGGGGCCCCTCTTGGCTCTCTGGGGTTGAACATGGGTAGGCATATGCAAAGCAACATTTTTTAAAATTTTATTACACCACTTTTAGACATACAACTGCAATATGCTCATGCTCGAAGTTTTGGTTCTACAGTGTTCCAACACCCATCCCTCCACCCGAACCCATCTCCCATCACCAATGTCCCCACCTCCCTCGCCCTCTCCCGTACCCCAATTACTTGGCGGGTCTGTATATCTTTTCTCTCCTTTCTATATCTTCCTCCCACCTAACTTTCCTACACATTGTAGAATGCAGTACATTAAAGGACATAACTGTTTCCACTAGTTTGATGAACTGCACGGCTGCTTGCAGCTGTGCGACTTAGGGGTCTCATGGTCAACGTCCAAATAGCAAAAATGGCGGCTAATTTGGTGGGCAAGTCTCATCCGGCTGCTTGGGACCCGCAAGAGGTGATGGGACAACACCCAAAAACCCATCTGTCCTCTTGGGGGGCCCAGTGGTCACTGAGCAAGGAGAGAGCCGAGTTTCAGTTCAGCTGCATTTTTTTTTTTCTTTTTTTTTCTTTTTCTTTCTCTTTTTTTTTTTTTTTTCTTTTTCCTTCATTCAGCTGCGTTTGAGGCTCTGCATGCTATGGCTGGTCACCCCAGGGCAGCTCCTGGGCGGGCTACGGGCTCAGACAAAATGGAGAAGGGAAGGGAGAAGATGAAGGGGAAGTTCCATCTTACGAATTCCCCTGTGATTCCTGACAAAGCAACATTCTTATCCTCAGTACTATCTCATCACCCCCTGTCCCATCCAATGTTTGTTTGATTTCTATCACATAAATGTGACATTTTAACAACAATGTTTCAGAATAAAATCACAGATGGTATAAAAACACAAAGTTCAAGAGATTTCATGAGATCTAATCATATATGATTTAATCTAGTGATTACTGCTAGAAATTTCAAGGGTCACCTAAAATGATGAATGTTTAACATCTAATTGACAAAGAATTAAAGAGCAACCATTAATATTTAAGAAAACTGTTGTTTCAGCAGTAGGTAATTTATCAGTAAACTATCAAATCTGCATCTAATATTGTAGTTGGGTGGAAAGTTCATCATAGGCCTCATTTTTATTATAGCACTTACTTTGTTATTATAATTGCAAAGGTTAGAAAGGTTTATGACACTATATTTTTTAATGACTGAGAACACTTTCTTTTTTCTTTTTTTATTGAATAACCATAGATACACAGAAGGCTGTTCATAACTGGATTTCAACACCCACTCCTCCAGCAGTGTACATTTCCCATCACCAGTGTCCCCAGTTTCCCTCCCACCTGCACACTAACCCAGTCTGTCTTTATGGCAGGATTTTTTTTTCTCTCTCTCTCTCTCTCTCTCTCTCTCTCTCTTCCCTTGAGCATTATGGTTTGCAACCCAGATACTGAGAGAGGTTGTCATGCTTGCTCCTTTACCTACTTTCAGCACACACTCTGGATACTTTCTTATTCAGAGTGATCATTTCCAACTATTGAGCCAAAATGTCAGAAATCTGGTGAACATTCAATGAAGAAACTTGTTTCTACAATGTTATGAAAATTGAATAGTTACATTTGGCAAAAATTAGCTCTTTCTAGGTTTTTTGGTGCCACATTATGATGTTTGAATGTCGCATTTAAGGTTATGCCAACAAAAATCGACACTTGTCAGAAAACCCAGCAACCGACTCCCGAGTTCCATCCATCTGACTAAACCCCATCAGTTAAAAAGCTCTCAGTAACTGACTTCAAATGGTACAAATATAGACTGTGGCCTCAGCTCAGTTATGCCGTTCTGGAATACCAGACTAGAAGAGCTTCTCTAAATCCATCAACTTCAGAACGCTGTCACTTTCTCTTCATGACTGGTTTATCTAAATGTGTTTTTCATCTAATAGCTCTGTGGTTGATTTCAGAGCCAAATGCAGCAACCAAGTCTTAGGTGAACAGTTTTAAGCCTGACAGCTACATATAATTAAACACTTTGAGTAAGCACATGAAGTAATAGTTTCCTTCAAGTAATAGTTTGCTTCTCATTGCCCAATAGACACTTAACCTTACGGTGACCTCTGATGTACTCCTTGTCCAGAAAAGTTTGCCGGGAATATGAACAGGTTATCAAGGACTTATGAAAGCAGTCTGAGGACAAGGGACATATTAGTAATAAAAGATAGTAGTGCTGTTTTTGCTCACACACACATAATGAGAGAAGATCTGGATAATATTGCTTTCCAAGTGCTGTAACAAGTGGTCAAGCTACACAGAATCAAATCAAATCAAAAGTAGGTGCTTAGGCCCATCACCTCTGGAGGGGTCCTGGAAGCAGCCGAATGAGACTCACCCACCACAGTAGCCACCATTTTCGCTGTCCGTATGCTGACCATGAGGCCTGTAAGTCGCGCAGCCGCTTGCGCCACGCAGTCCATCAAACTAGTGGAAACAGTTTTGTCCTTTAATGTACTGCATTCTATGATGTGTGGGAAAGTTAGGTGGGAGGAGAGATAGAAAGGAGAGAAAAGACATACAGAACCCGCCAAGTAGTTGGGGTGTGGGAGGGGGGAGGGAGGTGGGGACATTGGTGATGGGAGATGGGTTCGGGTGGAGGGATGGGTGTTGGAACACTGTAGAACCAAAACTCGAGCATGAGATTATTGCAATTGTATGTCTAAAAGTGGTGTAATAAAATTTAAAAAAGTAGGTGCTTATTGAAGGGGTGATGGTGTGCTTTAAGAAAACTGAAATCATGTAACAGGTTAAACGGTATTATAAACAAAGTGCTTTTCAGACATCTACAGAGCCTCGAAGCAGCAAATTGGATTGTGTGACAAGGTAAAGAGTGGTTCTTACCGCTTCCAAATTGTCAGGAAGGCACCTGAGTCTGCTTTTCCTTTCCCTCCCACAGACAGCTCTTAACTTGGCCATCTGGAGCTGTACATGTGACTGCACAAAAATACATATCACATGCCTCTAAATTAAAGAGGGTGAATTGCTGCAAAAATGCCAAAATATTTTACCCTGGGGCATCCCCAAGCACAGCAGAAATCTACACACAACCTGTCTCGGTAAGAAGCTTTGGAAATGAATCTGAAGATTTCATTTTTGGTTCTCCTACACACGTCAGGTCTCTATAAATCTTATCTAATCCTTGCTTAACAATGTGAAGTACTAGTTCTGCTTCCAAGGATACAAGGTAAGGGCTATGATTCCCTGTTCCCGAGAGCGTACAGACGTCAAGCAATAACAGGGCTCTTGTAAACGTCCACTCACTTTTTGATGTACTTTCTTAAAAAGCAGACAGTATGGATACTGAGGCATGTGCCTTCCCAGAGACTTGCTGCTGGCTTTGCTAAGGAAATTCAGATCATCTGTTTCTTATCACAGCGGCACTGCTGGAGGATATGATGAACTGCCAGTGACACAGCGCATGGTCTTTCCAGAGGCCACTGCACGGAGCCTGTCCCTTGCTACTGAGGAGAGAAGTCAACTCCGGGACAGCATGGAAAAGCTAGCCAGGCCACCGAAGGACTCCGGGGACACAGGATAGAGATCCTTTTCTCTTCCTCTGCGTCCCTTCCCACGGATGCAGTGGTGAGAGGATTGTCGAAGTACCCTTGTGCTCAAAATAACACAGATTATTACACTTAATCCTAACAAGCCAGGTCATGTTGGAAGAGAACTTATTTTTCTATTTACAAATGGAAAGGGAAATTCAGAGAGGTCCAACAATTGGTGTCATAGTGCCTGCAAGAGAAAGACCATCAGCCTGGGATCAGGAAGACATCACTAGTCAGGTACTAGAAAACACAGGCACATTATCAAATTGTTTTGAGCTCAAGCTTGCTTTGTCTGTAAACAGAACACTAACACTTCCCATGTAGGGTGATTGTGCTAATGAATAAAAAATACATATTCACAGAATTCACTTTTGTTTCTAGCAAAGGTAGTGTAAACATTTGTTCTTGGGATGGAGTGAGTACAGAGGGTAGAGCATTTGCTTTGGACAAAGCCAACCTGGGTTCAATCCCTGGCACCTCATATGGTCTCCTGACCCCACCAGAAGTGGTTCCTGAATGCAGAACATGATTAACCCCTGAGCACAACTGTGTGCTCTGCCATGAACACAACTGTACCCACAAAGGCACATATCTAGACATATCTAGCTAGTTACCATACTCCCTGCAACCTAGTTCCTCTAGCTAGTTACTGTACTCCCTGTAATTTAGTTCCTCTAGGTAGTAACCGAATTTTGTATAATCTTTAATCTACTTAGTTTCAAACTGAAACATTTCCTCTACTCTGTAATATTTTACCAATATATAAATTTGAACTTAGAGTGCAGCAAGATTTAATGTTGCTTTCTGTTAAAAAATTATTTGTATCCTTGGAATTGTTTCTCAGTCTGGGAGTAATACCTTGGAGCTGGAATTAAGACAACCTCATTACTTTTCAGAAAACAGAAGCTTGACTCTGCTCAATGTCAACTACTTCAGAAAATTTTCATTTTATCATTGTGGTAACATGATTTTATTTATTTTTTATTCTATTCAAAGAGGAAGATGGAGTAAAGCTCATTTCAGAAATTGCTGAGAGGGCTGGAGCAATAGCACAGTGGGTAGAGCACTTGCCTTGCCTTTGGTCCACCCAGGTTCGATCCCGGCATCCCATATGGTCTCCCAAGCACCACCAGGATTAATTCCTGAGTGCAGAGGCAGGAGTAACCCCTGAGCTTTGCTGGGTGTGACCCTCCCAAAAAAAAAAAGGAAAAAAAAAAGAAATTGCTGAGGAACTTCTGGGCATTTTAGAAAGCTCCACCAGAATGCAATTTCACAGCCTGCTTCAATAGCATCGTATCACCATTCAATGAATAATATTATTATTCAAATTATAAATATGAAATTATTAGAAATAAGGACTTGGGTTGGTCATTGAGTATTGTGAGTTAGCTTATCTGAAGAGAAGGAGTGATCTTCAGTTTCTATTATTCTGTTAAATAGTAATAGATTTAATATTTATCTAAATATTGTTTCTGACAGATGCAACTCTAAATTTGAATGAAATACATATATAAATATATATGCATATATTCATGTGTTATGTGTACCTATACATTATGTATATCTATACACATATTTCAGAAAAGTATACAAAGTAATGGATTTAAATCAATTATTATTCACAGTAGTACAATTCATCTGGTTTTCTTTTCCCATGTGATAATTTGCTACACATTACTGAACTTAGGGGCAGTTCAATTAAGAGCAGAAGTTTGAAACCAAAAGTTTCATATCTTTCATAAAGGAAACCTGGACGAAAGTTGAAACTTCAATAATTATAAAAAACATCTATTGTTGTGATTGTGAACACAGTGAACACCTCCTGACCCTCAAATCTATGATATGGATGTGTTTTGTGGTCTTCCTATTATTTCACATAAGTGGGAAGCTTAAGCCATTTTAACCTGGTGTTCTAAAAATGGAACTGCTCTTCTCTCTCTCTGTCTCTCTCTATATATACATATGTGTATATATAAAATGTATATATATATGTATATATATAAATATATTAGTATAAAGCCTTGAGTAGGAAATACTATATCGGCCAAACACCAAGGAAAATATGGAGGGAGACTCTTCTGGGATTTCCACCCTTCTTCCCCAAATAGGTCTGCTTGAAAACCACCTCAAATACAATTTCTTCTCAGCTCTTTTTGTGAATTCTTGACTTCCTGGTGAGCCAGTAAGAAGTTTCAGTTTCTCTTTTCATAAAATCCAACATGAGATCTGTCCAAACTGCAACTCCAATCAGCCATAGATACTTTCTGTAGTGCTGGCAAATTTTGCTAAAATGCATTCACAAAACATCTGTAGAAGTAACAAAACATCTGAGGTTCTGGGAAGCACATGTTGGTATCTGAAATCATGGATAAAGAATTCTTGAGAGAAAAAGTTCATTTTCTGACTTGCTGAAGAAACTGAGAAGTCAATAAATTAATATGGCTTAAGAGTTAGATGACCAAAAGCTCAAATAATTGATTATAGAGAAACTGAAGAAAACGGTCAGTTCTCGCCAACTCTTAGGCTTTAGCAGAAATTTCCAAGCTCTTCTCTAGTTGACTGGGCTTCCAACAGAGCCAAGAACAAAATATTTGTTGTAATGTTTCTGATTGGTACTCAGTAGAATTCTGAGTAATTTAGGTTCTATTCCTCTGATCATGATCGAGAACTTTCTCTCACAAATGCTATTTAGACATTGTGGAATGACTGCATGGAACAAAATCTCTAACATTATTCCTGCTTTGATATTATATTTTCTTCTTTACATTCTCATTTTGGTTCCTCATATTAAATCACCTTAATCCAGAAAACAGAATAGCAAGCTCTGACTATAATTAATTTTGATTCATTTAAATTAATTAATATTCCATCTATTCCATCTATGTATTGACAATTTGAATGAATACATCATAAATTATTTTCAAAACACTTGTTTGGCTCTTTAGGATTATTTTTACATTATAATTATCTGCAAATCAAGACTGTAAATCTCCTGGCTTTCTATTTTTTTTTTTTACTATTTGGATCATTTTATTTTATTTTATTTTTAAAAAATTTTTATTTTTACAATTACAAAGATATACAATTAAAAAGTTCATATTTGGGTTTTGGTCATACAGTGTTCCAGCACCCATCCCGCCACCAGTGCCCATCTCCCACCACCAAAGTCCCCGGTTCCCTCCCCCTCCCCCAGCCCTCCTCCATGGCAGGTTCTTTATTTCTTTTCCTTTCTCTCTCTTTCTCTTTTCCTTCCTCTCCAGACTATGGATTACAGAACATACATTAAAGGGTTGTCATGTGTATCTTTTTGCCTCTATTTAATGCTCAGTTCTAGGTTGGCATTAGTACCCTCGACAATTGTTAGCACACTGTTCCATTTTCTGTCTTACCTAGCCTCTGACTCCCACACGTTTGTGATAATTTCCACCTTTGACAAGACCTCCTGATATATGTTTCACTTGACCTTGGATATTGGTATCATAATATGTACATATATATTTATGTTATGCAGATAACTGCAGTCATTCTGTATCTGTCTCTCTCCTTCTGGCTAATTTCACTCAACATAATCTCGGCTTTCTATTTTTGAACTAGATAGTAGTAATAGTTACAATACTATTGTATTGAATTAATTGTATTGTAACTACAATGATACTAAAAGATAATCATTGTAGTAATTATTTACATGAAATTATCTTACAAGAAATTTCAACAGATGTTTAATAGAAGTCAAAATGTTCTGAAAGTACATTTTGTCTTAAATTCCTCAACGTGCGCTTTGTTTTAAATCCTAGAATGCTGTTTACTTGTCTATTTGTTTCTCAAAAAATATGCATTTATGCATAGAATAAGCACTGGAAGGGGGGGGTGATGGGAAAACAAGGAAGCAACAGGTGAAAGGAGTGTCAAGTAGTTTCAAGTTCTGGGACTTTCTCAATGATAAATGCGTAATACCGCCTTTCTCTTCCTTATTACCAAATAAATTCTGTCAAAACAACTAAAACAACATACAACAACCCTCACTTTTAAGTCAAAGACAGGTAAGCAAAAGCAATCGCTCCCAATGACCTCATCCTTGCATCTTCAGAAGATGACATCTCCCTCTAGTTTTAACCTGTCCCTAGCGGTTAAAATCATGGAATCATTTCAATCATGGAATTGTTTTGACAAGGATTGAAGTTTGGAAGTTAAATCATTTTGAAAGTCTACCAAAGGTTCTGATAATACTTTACCATTGCCAATGTAAAGCAAATCAATAACACATCTCTAGCAATTCCAAAGTATCAATAACTGCTTAATGTAGACAAATGCTGAGAATCAGATTTTTTCAAACCACTACTCCTCTAGTTGCTCTGGGACCAGGAAGCCTTGTAAGGTTCACATGGCAACTAATTAGTTGACTTGCTGTTTTCCAATGACTGCCAGCCATCTAGGTTTACCATATTAAGCTGCTACTAATATGATTTCCAGTATCTACTAGTAATTCTTTTTCCGTAATTTTTATTCTACCACCATGAAGTACACAATTACAAGGATGTTCATAATTTGGTCTCTGTCATACGGAGTTCCAGCACCCAGCCTTCCACCAATGCCCCATTCCCACCACCAATGTCTCAACACTCCCCCAACCCAACCCCAGCCTGCCCCTATAGCAGGCACCTTTTCTTTCTCTCTTTCTATCTCTGTCTCTCTCTGTATTTCTCTCTCTCTTCTCTTATACGTTGCATATTGCCCTACAGATATTAACAGTTTATGATGTAAGTCTGTATGTGTATATTCAATAGTGAGTTCTAGTGTGACATTATAGTTCCTCATTCCCCCATCAGCCTCCCCATTTTGTTGCAACTACAATGATCATTACAGTGTATACATGTGAAAGATCCTGGGAAGGACCTGGTCCTAACCTACATTATTATCTAAGACACTTGAGCGGCAGCAGAGCGGCACAGCTGTGGGTCTGGTCTGTTCCTTGCCTGGTGCTGCTAACTGCGAGTCTGTGTACCTGTAGCCACACCTGCCGACCTGGATGGGGACTACTAGTACCTCTTATCAGTCCTAGAAATGACTGCTTCTAGCCCTCTGCCCCATGGCTGGTAGTGGATAGTCTTACTGCTGTCTCATGAATGTTAAAATCTAACCTGAATACCTAGTTTTGCCCCTACTCACTCCTCAAATCAGCCTGGTACAGCAACATCATTGAGGAAAGTTATGATTTACTAACACAAAGATAAATAACATCATATTTGAGTGTTGAACATCCACTCATTCAATCAGACACCAAGTCTTAAGTCCATCCCTGAAGGGCATCTTCTATCCTGTCCTCTTGATGCATATTTTCACTGTCTGAATTCTGATGGTACTATTTTTGTGCTTGGGATTTTTCTATTGATTTTCTCCCTGATATTATGACCTATTGTCCATGTTCCAAACAGTCTGTCCTCCATACTGCTGCTAGTATGTCTTCTAGACTACATAGAAAAATTGTTCATTTACTGCTAAGATTTTCTGAGGTTCAAGTCCTTATAGCAGGTTATATGGATCTAGTCCTTATATGCATCTAGTCCTGGATTCTAGATGAATATTTGGTGCACAATTTTAAATGTGTTAGTTCCTATCAGATTTCTGGAAAGAGGAATGATAGATTTTGGGCTTTCCTTAAATAAGGGCTAGAAATATAGATATTATATATTATAATTATATATATTATAAAGAGGATAAAGTCCAGATCATTAGCATAGCATAAGAGACGCTTCCAACTCTGACCCTACATCAAAGTTCCAGATTACTGCTACTACTGATCATCACTCCAGTGTCTGAGCTGCTCAGCAAGATGAGCAGCTTGTGGGGCTCTGTCAGTCTGTTCATTATACTGCTATTATTGGACTTCCCGCCCCTCCATCTTTCTTGCATTATTTTACTTTCTTTCACTTTTACTCCTGCTCCTGCTTTAAGTTGCAGTTTCATCATTGTCTAAACTACAAGTAGAAATAATCCTTCCTTGCCTGTGTGTTTTTCATATTTCCCTCCAAATTTTATTAAAGCAATGTGAGTTACAAGTTTTTCATAGTTGAAGTTGGTTTTTTTTTCTTTTGCTCTATTTTTTTGTGTCACACCCGGTGATGCTCAGGGGTTACTCGTGGCTCTGCAGTCTGGAATTATTCCTGGTGGTGCTCAGGGAACCATATGGGATGCTGGGGATTGAACCCAGGTCAGCCACATGCAAGGCAAATGCCTTACCCATGGTACTATTGCTTTGGCCCCCACAGTTGAATATTTGATATACAATGCTACTGATCCTGTCTTGAATTTTGAATACTAGAACAGTTTACACATGATTCTTTTACAAAGACCCATTTGCCCATCACTGTATTGTATTTGCTTATTTACACTTCTAACCCAGGAAGAGACTATATGATTTTTAATGGTGTGACAAGGACAAATACATGGATATACACAGCATCTTGTAGAGCACTTGATATTTAATTGATTTCAGTGCATATTCATTAAATGACTAATTACTACAAGTCAAACTTGAACAATTTGAGGTTGAGATTTTTTATTCATAGTTACTGTGAGCTTTTGCTCACAGTAACTATGAGAATCCACACTAATTCTTTAAGACAGAGGAGGGTTAAATATACATGTACATATGCTGAATGCAACATAAGTATATATATGCATGTATATTATACATAAAGCACACAGAGAAGATTCATATAATCAAGATGTAGAAGAGGAAAAAATTAATCTGACCCTTGAAAGAAATAGTCATATTTCTGCTTGCTCACATGTCTTTTGATGCTAACTTGAAACTTACTCAAAATGTTTAAAGCTGAACAATGATTTACCTGTCACATCTTGCCTTAATCTAGTTTAACTCAAGTCCCTGCTGCCTATCTGCAAAGAGCCCTCAACATGTAGTGAATAATAGTCAAGTCTTCTGCAACACTTAGAGAGCCATGAGTGGTGGAAATGAGTGCACTGGAATGAGGACAGAATGAATAGAGATGCATGAAAGAGTTCTAACTTAAATACACAATAGGCCTCTATCATTAGAAAAGTAAAGATTATTTATTGCCCACATTCACCACTGGTATTCACTATGGTACTGGAAGTCCTTCCCAACGTAATTAGGCAGGAAAAATATATTAAGGGGATCCAGATTGGATAAGAAGTCAAATTATCATTATTTGCAGATGATATGATACTATACTTAGTGACTACTAAAGATTTTAGAAACAATAAATTTATATAGTAAAGTGGCAGGCTACAAAAATTAACAAAAATATTTATTGCATTTCTATATGCAAACTATGAAGTAGAACAGCAAAGAATTAAAAAGAACTTTCATTCCTAAGTGTGCCTCATAAATTAAGCACATGGAAATCATCTTAATAAGAGAGGTAAAGAATCTGTACAAAGAAAACTCTAAAGAAATAGAAGACACAGGAAACAGAAACATATCCCTGTTCATGGTTAAGAGAAATATTGTCCAATGGCCTCCTTCCCAAAGCACTTTACAGAAATAACACTATCTCTATAAAATTACCTATGACTTTTTTAGAGACATAGATCAAATGTTGTCAAAGTTTGTATGAAGTAATAAAACCCCGAATAGCCAAAACAATCCTTGAAAAAAAATTAATCTTATTTTTATAAAATAAGATATAAAATATCTTATAGAATAAAATATTTTTATAAAATAAAATATATAAAATAAGTTATAAAAGAAAATATTTTATAAAATAAAAGATTTAAAATAATTTATAAAAGAAAAATTATGTTTTATTAAAATTAATAATAAAAATCAGCTTTTCTTTTTTCAACTTTATACTATAAAACCATTGTAATTAAAATAGTATGGTACTAAAATAAAGACAGACTATCAGAAAGAGTTGTTAAATAATATACTAAATGTGAAGTGTCAACCCTCACTCTAAACTCTCTCTGTTCAGAGCATCAGAATAAGGCATCATCAGGTTCTATAGCGGCTTTCTGATTTTGATATTTCATTGAAGAAGGAAGTTTGAAAATTATTGTATGCTTTTAATGATGATAATGATGTTGATGTTTAATGATGCCAGGCCCACGTTCTGCCTGAAATACCATGATTGTTTATGAAAAGTATCTTTAATAAAGGTGCGTGCATTTTAGCTTGGCTGAGAAAAAAGAAAAAAGAACACCAATTCAAATAGCCAATGCAATCCGAGAAAAAAAGATCTACTGGGCATCATAATCAAAGTCTGAAATTTGGGGGCAGAACAGTGGATCACACCCAGCAATACTTAGGATCTAATCCTGACTCTGTGCTCAGGTGTCACAACCGGTCACGCTTGGATGGACCTGTGTGTGCTGCGTCTGAGGCAAGCAGGCACTTTGTCGTCTGTACTGCTCTCTCAGGCTCCAGGGGGTGCTACTGGAATAAAGCAGACACACACCAACAGAACAACCGAGAGGCCAGAAATAATCTTACGTACACGGTAGGTTAATTTACAACCACAAAGAGCTCAAAATGGAAAAAAAGAAAGACTCCTCAACAAAGAGTGCTTAGAAAACTGGACTGCACTCAGGCAGGAGTCAAGTATGAGGGGTGGGGTTGGGGATAGAGGGCTTGTCTTTGTGAGAGGCCGACAGGGCTTCAATTCCCAGCATCCCATACGGTCCTCTGACCACCACCAGGAGTAATTCCTGAGTGCAGAGCCAGACGTAAGCCCTGAGCACCACCAGGTGTGACCCCCCAAAAACCAAAACCAAACTGGATAACCTATACACAGGATCAAACTTGACGATTTACTCATATCATGCATAAAGATGAGCTCAAAATGCATTAAATAGTTAGATATTAGATATCACTCCATAGAACATACACACACAGAAAAACTTCATGGGCATAAATATCCCATGATATTGCTTCATTAGTATCTGCAATGATTTTACTCTATTGGAAAGGAAACAATAGAATTAAATAAACAGGGTTACATCACCTGAAAAGCTTTGCATTAAGGCAAAAAAGACATTTTATTGAATGAAAGAAAATATTTGCAAATTCATTTCTGATAAAGGAATGATATCTAAGATGAATTAACCACAAAAATTAACCACAAGAAGACAAAACCAATGCATAAAAACAAAATAAACGGAGATGAGGGTCAGAGCAATTGAACACTGGATACTGGGTGCTTGCCCTGCATACAGCCAACTCAGGTTTGATCCCCAGCATCCCATATGGTAACCCAAGCACATGGAGTATCTTTGAGCAGAGAGCAGTAAGTCCTAAGTACTACCAGATGTGGCTCTAAAACCAGAAAGAATTGGACGTGATTTCTTTTTTTTTTTTTTTTTTGATTTTTTGGGTCATACCCAGCCATGCTCAGGGTTTCTCCTGGCTCTGCACTCCAGGAATTACTCCTGGCAGTGCTCGGGGGACCATATGGGATGCTAGGGGATCGAACTCGGGGTAGCAAAGGTGTCGGCCACGAGCAAGGCAAACTCCCTACCCGCTGGCTATCGTTCCAGCCCCCATAGAGGTGATTTCTGAACCAACATTTTGCAAAGAAGATTTACAGAGAGGTTGGCTAATATAACCCAAGTGGTAGGGCTAGGCAGACTATGTATAAGGACCTGAGTTTGACACCAAGCACTGCATGGTCCCTGAGCACCACTGGGTCAAGGCTCTCATGGCCTCAAGTGGTCCATTGTACTGGTGGGCACCAACACTCTGAGCCCAAAACACCATAATGCTGAAAGGAGCACTAGATCATCAGGGGCCACACTAAGAGGAGCACTAGACTCTCAGGCCCACACCGAAAGGAGCACTAGACCGTCAGGGCCACATGGCACGCCAGACCAGGATGCCCTGAGCACCGTCCTGTTGTCTTCAGGAAAATACAAGTCAAAATGACTGTGAGAAATCACTGCACACTAGTGAAAATGGCCCCTGTCAAAAAGGCCAGAAATTCTGTAGGCAATAGGGAAAAAGATCCCTCCTTCACAGTTGGTGGGAATGTAGACTGATTCAGGCCCCCTGGAAAACAGTAAGGAGAGTTCTAAAA
>JAJIBD010005282.1:0-51699 GCA_021461705.1 Cryptotis parvus
TGCCGTGTCCACAAGTTCTTATAATTGGTGTCTTCATTTTCATTTGTTTCCAGAAATCTTTGGATTTCCTGTTTGATTTCTTCTATGACCCATTTGTTGTTCAGGAGTGAGCTGTTCAGTTTCCAGGTGTTTGGTTTTACTCCCTGTTTCTGTGTACGGTTAACTTCCATTTTCAGTGCATCATGGTCTGAAAAGATAGCTGACACAATTTCTATCTTTTTAATTTTATTGAGGTATGCTTTGTGGCTCAGCATGTGGTCTATCTTGGAGAATGTTCCATGTGCACTAGAGAAAATATGTATTCAGCTTTTTTTGGCATGAAGAGCCCTGTATATATCCACTAGCTCTCTTTCTTCCATTTCTTCCTTGAGGGCCAATATTTCCTTGGTGAGTTTCAGTCTTGTTGATCTATCCATCATTGATAGAGCAGTGTTGAAGTCTCCAACTATTATTGTGCTACTGTTAATGTCTTCTTTGAGGTCTCTTAGCAGTTGTTTTATGTATTTTGATGACCGCTCATTGGGTGCATATATGTTTAGTAGTGTAATTTCTTCCTGGTGTACATACTCCTTAATTAATAAGAAGTGGCCTTCGTTGTCCCTTGTAACCTTTTTCAGCCTGAAGTCTATATTATCTGATACTAAATTGGCCACACCAGCCTTTTTTGGAGGAGTTGTTTGCATGGAGAATGTTCTTCCAACCTTTGACTCTGAGTCTCTCTTTTGTTCTGATTATTCAGATGCGTTTCTTGTAGACAGCAGAATGTTGGGTTCAATTTTTTAATCCATTTTGTCACTCTGTGTCTCTTAATTGGTGCATTTAGACCATTGACATTGAGTGAGATTATTGTCATCGGATTTTGTGCCATCTTTCTTTTTGTGTTTGTTGTGCTTATTGGTTTGGTCGCATTACAGTAGACCCTTCAGTCCTTCTTTTAAAGTTGGTTTTGAGTCCATGAAGTTCCTATTGTTGCTTATCCATGAAGTTGTGTATCTTTCCTTCATATCTGAATGTGAGCCTGGCCGGATAATGAAGCTCAGGGCGCAAGTGGTCGGTCGGGCTGGAACCAAGGCACTTTGCCTTGGTTCCCGTTGATGGAGTTTCCGCTCTTCCCTGGGGCAGCTTGGGGTCCAGCGGAGACGCAAGAATCACACACACACCTGTGGGGAGTGCAGGCGTTTCCCAGAAGCTCAGGGCGCAAGGGTCGGTCCAGGCTGGAACCAAGGCACTTTGCCTTGGTTCCCGTTGATGGAGTTTCCGCTCTTCCCTGGGGCAGCTTGGGGTCCGCAGAGACGCAAGAATCCACACACCTAAGTTACCTTTTATAAGAATATGCTAAAATCCATTTAAAATTGTACTTTTGCTTCATGATTTCAAAGGAATTTACTTATATATGTTATGTAGGAAGAAAATAGTGATGGAAAGTGAATTAACTTGGCAAAGATAGTAGCAGAGGTCATCAGTGATTAAGAAGACATCAGAGAAATAGGAAATGGCTAATAAGTATTAATACATCAAGAAATCATTATTGAACAATAGGTTGAACTTTTATATCACACAGAGAAATAGTAGTGTCAGTCAAGATTCTGACAACCACATGGTCTTAATTACAGACAAGTACAGCTCTAGTTCTATAAAGACCTAATCTATGCATTGAGTTCAATGCTTACACAAAGTAAAAACTGAAAATTTAGTTAAAAGTGAAAATTTATTGCATTCACTTTTCTGAACTAATGTTTTTACCTGAAAGGTAAATAGGCTTATTAATGCAGGTGGGACTTCTGCAAAACTAAATTGAAATAAGAAATATGAAAGCACATGTACTCAAAACAGTATGAGTTTTGTGTGTTTATTTATCTATTAATTCATACAAAAATGTCTTTAGTATGATTCAAAAACTTTGTATAAGCATAGAAAAAACGATTTTATAATGTTCAATATTATTACTAATTGCTAATATTTTAAATTCTTCTGTGTTGTATATCTCTCATTTGCAGTTATTATAGCTGTGTTCAAATACACTCATATCACCCATATTCTTAGCATAGTGAGGGAGTATGTCACTTATCACTAGTCACTTGTCTTTCTGTTGTTCATCAATTTGCTCGAGTGGTCACCAGTAGTGTCTCCATTCATTGGGAATGAGGTCCATTATTGTTACTGTTTTTGGTGTATCGAATACTAGGAGACAACACAGTTGCACAACCTTCTACTGCCACAATCCTAATCCCCAAATTGAATCTAACACTCAACTAGCACCATCTGCTCAATGACTCTTTTCTTTTGTGGGTAGAATAGTCTGGGCCAAATGTAGATGTGTTGAGGGCTTACTCCCAGTTTTGTGCTCATGTGGGCTCACTTCTGGTGGGCTCAGTGGAACATCTTGGCTGCCACGGGTCGAAACTAGATCTGCTACAGTCAATGTAAATGCTTAACCCACTGTACTATTCGTCTGGTTCCTGCCCTGCTTTCTTCAAGTGAAGATATCACATTTTTTCACCTTTTAATATATTCTTTTATTCACTTCACATACTTATACTTCAAAACAGTTATGTTTTTTAAATTTAAGCACAATAAATAACATGTATTTTAAAATATATAAAAATTTGATTTATGTTCTAAGTGTTTATAAAACTACAAGTTTATTTTAGGTAGTTTATTTATCATTCCAAATAACCTTTAGGAAGGTGCTATTTTCCTCAATTTACTGATGAATCAATGTACAATTAAAATGTTTTTTCAAAGGGGCCAGAACAATAGATTAAAGTGGAGATAATTTGGAATCCTGATGTAAGTAACAAAATACACATCTATTCTATTCATGTATCAAAGCACCAGCATAAATTTATTTGATCTTACAAATGATTCCATGGTCTCAGCAAGATACATGGTTTAAATGAAAACCTGTGCTTAGAACTCCATGATTTATTTGACTTCAGTTTTCATAAATCCATTAATAATGAAAAGCAAATGGAAACATCTTAGTATTTCAATTAAGTCACCAGCATAAAGACAGGGCAATGGACTAGAGCATTAGTAAATGACACACTCTTTGTGTATTAATAGAAGTAACATCTGTTGGACATTGACCTATATTCTATTCTTCAAGACAGGTGCTTAATTTTCCTGTGCTAAGCACTGTGTAAAGTGCAACAGTATATAATCATCATGGGAAGTAGGTATCTTTTTCTTTGTTAACAAATATTTGTAAAACTATTTTCAGCATATCTTAAATTGAAAAGCAATGTATCAAAATCACATATTAGTTATTGAGCTAAAGGAAACTGAATGGTCAATATTATTTTTATAGGAATAGAAAACACAACTGAACTTTGAATCATATGCTGGGAATTATTAATTTAATATTATCTGGCAGTTTTAAGCATAAATGCACTTGTATTGTTGTCTTCAAAAACACAAAGTTTTTTGATTAATGAACCATGAAAATGTATTCCTTTGACATACTTAGGATCAGCATCGAACCAAGTTTTCTCATCTATAAAAATTAAATAATGTTATTTGTATTTTTTAAAAACTAATGCTATTTCCTAAGGTTGCTTATTATTTTAAGAAATAGTAATTGTGTGTGGAATATTTACATCATGTATACTTCCATTATTTCTTTTGCTGACATCAAAGCAGATGTTTTGAAGGTGTCTCTCAGTTGATCTATAGAATATCAGAATGAATCATAAGAAATCTCAGGGGACAAGAAGAAGGAGGAATAGTTTGATTCCTCCAAATGGTAATTTAGATGAACTATGAGAAAGTGCATGTGTTTCCAAATTTGGGGAGGAAATAATTAATTTTAAGTCTTGATATCATCAAAGGGAAAGTATGTATTTTCAATTGTCAGCTATATACGAGAGAAGAGCATTTAGTTGGGTAGTCACTACACATATGTAAAGGATGCTCTCATACTTATATCCATAAGAATGGATAAACCTTTTAAAAAGTAAAAGTAAAAGTAGAAGAATATGCTATTGTGAAGGTTGCTATTATTAGTTAAGCAGAAGATAAAAAGATGGAACAAAATGATTTCTTTAAAGTGAAATGACAGAGTAGTATAATTTATCAGAGAAAGTACATTAACAGGTGTTAGGCATAATGAGGGGTGGGTAGAATATTCACGGTAATTTGGAGGTAAATCGCGTGGCTGCTTAGTGGCCACGGGCAATGGGGAAAGTGGGTTTCTGCTCTGCCTGGATGTATCTGTGTCTGTGGCTCAAGCATTCCTGGGCTTGAAATACTCTCCTCTGAAAGGCGGGTTTTTGCAGGGTGGGTCCTTGTAGGCTGGGTTTCTGACAAGCCGGGCTGGAGACTGGATTAATCTGCTGGGTGGAGATCTTACAAGCTGCAGCTGTGGAGTGTGGATGGTGAAGATCGCTGCACTGTCCTCCGACGTCCTGATGTATCTATCACATCTTCCAGAAAGGCGATGGAGAAGATTATCCATGACTTCTACTCAGATATCTTTGATAGCCACGTCCACCTGCCCACATACCAAATTCCACAGGATGGATATGTCATTCCCAACGTTCTCCCTTCTGAAATCCGACATGCCATCTCGTGGGAAAGAAGGGAAAGCACCAGGCCCAGACATAGTCAGACCCGAACACCTGAAGAATCTGCCTTCGGTACTCATCAATACACTAGCTCGGCTCTTCACACACTACCAGTCCGAACACAAGGTGCCCTCCCAATGGAAAACCAGCAGGACAGTTCTACTGTTCAAGAAGGGAGACATTCACGACATTGGCAAGTATCACCCCATCTGCCTGTTGTCCATCATCTACAAGCTGTTTGCACAAGCATCCTGAATAGAATTGGCAGAACACTAGATGAAGGACAACCATGCGAGCAAGCTGGCTTCCGAAAAGGATTCAGCACAATCGACCATATCCACACAGTAACCAAGCTCACTGAGGTTTGTAGGCAGTACAAGATGCTGCTCTGTCTCACGTTCATTGATTTAAAGAAAGCCTTAGATTCTGTGGAGATTGAAGCAGTCATCGAAGCCCCTAGCCAAACAGGGTGTTCAAACCCAATACATCAAGATCCTTTGTGAGCTGTGTTATGGATTCACCACCAAGATGTCACCATTCTACAAAGAAGTGATCATTGACGTCAAAAGAGGGGTTCAGCAGCATGATACCATTTCACCAAAGCTCTTCAGCGCCACCCTCGAGAACACCATGCAACAATTAGAATGGGAAGGAATGGGAGTGAAGATAGATGGTCTGCAACTACACCACCTCTGCTTCGCTGATGACATCGTTCTAATAACATCAAACATTAGCCAAGTGGCACAAATGCTGGCTGACTTCGATCGAGAATGTGGAAAGATAGGTCTACAGCTGAATCTAAAGAAAACCATGTTTATGAAAAAGTGAACTAATTCCAGAGGCCCCATTCTCTCTCAATGGAACAAACATCTCTGAATGTAGCAGTTATGTGTACCTAGGTCGAGAAATCAACATGATGAACGACCTAAAACCTGAGCTGCACAGGAGGAAGAGAGCGGCATGGAATGCCTTCAAAGGGATCAAAGAAATAGCTAAAAGGACAAAGAACCTCCAGCTCCAGGCACATCTCTTTGAAGCCACTGTTCTCCCTGCATTAACATCTGCCTCAGAGACCTGGGCCCTACAAAAGCAGGATGAGAATGCTATTTGGGTCTCCCAGAGAGGCATCGAAAGAGCTATGCTTGGAATATCACGCCTCACTCAAGTGAGAGAAGGAATCCAGAGTTCTGACCTCCATCACTATTCCAGAATCAGGGATGCCATCTTTTTGCCAAGCATCAAAAATAAGATGGGCTGGGCATGTAATGCGATTTGGAGACAACCGCTGGACTAGAGCCATTACCGACTGCATCCCACGGGATGTCAAAAGATCACGTTACTGCCCACCTACAAGATGGTCAGACTTCCTTGTCAAGATCCTGAAGGAATGGTTTGAGGCTCTTCATATTCCTGAACCAACCAGATGCCATTGGGCTGCATTGGCACGTGATAGGGTCCAATGGAAATGTTACTGGCGCCTGCTATTGCAAATTGATGAATAACGGGATTCAAGTGATCAAGAGGCATAATGAAATGAAATGTTGGACAACATTGCGTCATGAGAATGTTTTATTCCAGTAGTCCTAGGAATTATATTGTTACAAAGGGAAAGTTTAACTAATTGTGGTAATCAAAAACTGAAGTATTCTCTGTACTCCCAAAGATTGTAAGATTATTTAGTAGCTCTGAAAGGTACTGTTTTGTGCTGTAACATTATTAGGATGTTACTTCAGTCCTGCCTTACTCATGAGTGAAAATTTCTGTTCTGTTACTGAAAATATACTTGGGTTTCAAATTTTTTAAAAATTATTTTTGGGGGCACACCTAGGTATGCTCAAGGCTTACTCCATCATGCTATCTCTGGCCTCTTCACCTGGTTTTAAAAGAAAACTGTTCTTTCAGAGGTTGACCAGAAAACCATAGATACCCATATTTTCTGCCATAAAACATTATTAGTCTTGTATGTTTGCATTAGAGAATAAACAAAAAGATTATTTGAAAGGACTAGTATTAGCAATTCAACTTGATTCTCTTTTTATAAGGAATTTGAAGGGAAATATGAAGAAAATTAGTGAATTGGTAGCTAAAGGTAAATGTAACTAGAAATTAAACCATAGTGACGAAAGAAGGCTATGCAAAACAGAGAGCTTAGTGAGGAAAATATTTATAATTTTTTCTCACCACACTGTGCTCCATGCTTAGTTTAGTAAAAAGGTATTTGATTTGTCTTTCCACTGCACTTGATCACTTGATCACTTGAATCCCGTTATTCGATTTGCTCAAGCGGGTGCCAGTAACATTTCCATTGGACCCTATCACGTGCCAATTTAGCCCAATGGCATCTGGTTGATTCAGGAATATGAAGAGCCTCAAATCATTCCTTCAGGGTCTTGACATAAAAGTCTGACCATCTTGTAGGTGGGCAGCCACGTGATCTTTTGACATCCCGTGGGATCCAGTCGGTAACAGATTTCCACTGCAGAGTGATAAAAATGTGACAGTTATTTTTGGTGCTGCCCTAGTGATTGAGAGACGTTTTGGTGCCTTGAGGGTCATTACTGTGGTATGTCTTCTTTCTGTGGTTGTCTAGATTTCTTACTTTTCAAAAAATACTTTAACAACAAAACAATTGCCATGATTTCTGCCTTTTTTTATCTTAGTCTAGACAATGGGATTTTTTTTCATTAATCCAAGACACTGATTTATGTGTGGTCTGAAGTCAAGGAAACCTAATGACTATGACTGTGTTTCTCCTCTGTTCTCTGTCTCTGTCACTCTGTCTCTGTGTATGATCTAATCTCATCATATTGAAGCGTGTTAACTTTCCTTCCAATGATATTACACATTGCCCTATGTGTTTATTCTTACAAAAATGTTAAAAGTTATTGCAGGATGAAAAACGTTAGAGATTTGCAGCTGTCTCGCCTACAGTTTAAGTGAATATATTTTTAAGATGTTGCTTATGCAAAACAGAGAGCTTAGTGAGGAAAATATTTATAATTTTTTTCTCACCACACTGTGCTCCATGCTTAGTTTAGTAAAAAGGTATTTGGTTTGTCTTTCTCTGTCTGGTTTACTTAACATAATACCCTTCTGTGGCATCCTACTAAATGCAACAGAATATTACCCCTGTAAATAAAAGACTAAATTCCAAGCTATTTAGAGCATTCTCAAAGCTCAAAAATGACAGTAACAACAATAACCCTATAATTCCACAAAAAAATGTGAAGAAGAGAGGAACAGACTTTTTTTGTTTCATTTTAGGTCACATCTGGTAATGCTCAGGTGTTACTTCTGGCGCAGAACTCAGGAAATACTCCTGGTGGTGCTAGGTGAATCATATGGGATTGCCACGTGCAAGACAAATGCCCTCCCTGCTGTGCTATATCTCTGACTCCTCATACACTTAAAAATTGTATTATTCCACCATGAGATGTAAAATTACAAAGATATTTAAGTTAGGGTTTCAGTCATACCATTTTCTAAAACCCATCCCTTCATCAGTCCCCATTTTCCACCACCAATGTCCCCTGATTCCTTCTCCCCTCCCCCAGCCTGCCTTTATAGCAGGTGCTTTGCCTCCCTTCTCTTGCTCTCTCTTTTTCTCTTTCTCTCTCTGTCACTCTCTCTCACCCTTCCTTCTCTTACACATTATGACTTGCAATACATAAGTTTAGACGTTATCATGTATATTCATTTGCCTACATTCAATGCTCAGTTCTAGGCTTGTATCATTTCCAACAATTATTAGTACGCTGTTCCATTCTCTGTCTTACCTAAACTCTGACTCTCACACAACTAAGGGGATTCCATCCACTGACAAGATCTCCTGATACATGTTTTGCAGGGCCTTGGATATTGGTATCATACTATTTTTTATATCCCACAAATAAATGCAGTCACTCTATATCTGTCCTTTTTTCCCTCTGTCTAATTTCACTCAGTATGACCCTCTCCATGTCTATCCATTTATAGGCCAATTTCATAACTTCATTTTTCCTAACAGCTGCATAGTATTCCATTGCGTAGATGTACCACAGTTTCTTTATCCAGTACTCTATTCTCGGGCTCTGGCTATTTCCAGATTCTTACTATTGTGAATAGTGCTGCTATAACATAGAAATGCAGATAGTGTTTCTGCTGTGTGTTCTTGTCTTCCCAGGGTATATTTCCAGGAGTGGTAAAGCTGGGTCAAATGGGAGCTCAGTTTCTGTCTTTGGAGGAATGTCCATATTGTTTTCCAAAAAAGACTGTACCAGACCACTTACCCAACAACAATGGATGAGAGTCCCTTTCTGCCTGCATCCACACCAGCACTTGTTCTTGATCTTTGCATCTCCCTGATGATTAGTGATGATGATCATTTTTTCATATGCCTTTTGGCCATTCAAATTTTTTCTTTGTCAAAGTTTCTGTTCATTTCTCCCCCTCCTATTTTTTTTGATGGGTTGGCTGATTTCTTCTTTGTGGGACACCCTCGACTGCCCGTGGTGAAGAACGAACACAACAGGATTCTTCTCAGAACACGCTTTACTGGAGCTCTTTTAGTTTCAACTTTGTGATGGCGAAAGGACCCTGACCCATTGTGCAAGCTGCTTTTATACAGTGCTATTTGGCATGTCCGTTTCCCATTGGCTGGCGCAAATTGACGTGTCTGCTTCCCATTGGCCGGCACAGTTCGCATGCAGGCTCGTGCGATCTGCGAAAACATGCCCTGATTGGAGAAAACCCAATCACACCACACAGGGACTCTGCGCATGCGCGGGGGCACAGGACCCTGCACATGCGCGGGACACAGGACCCTGTGCATGCGCGGGAAGGCAACGTGGCAGTGGGTGGAGTCAGTGGCGCCCAACATCTCCCCCTTTTTTGTTTTATAAAAGACACCTAGGCATCTACCCGATCAAGGCCAATACTTCTTCAGCACCAGCCGATCAAGGGTGGTTGCCTGGAGAAAGAGACAACAGCGTTACACCTTTCCTTGTGCAATGGCACTAAGCCTAAAGAGTGCAAAAGCTGTAACGTGATATTAAACATGTCTTACAGGGTGCAATGGCAACAAGACCTCCTGGTGCCAAGACCATGTTCAAAGATCTCTCTTGAGGCTAGCAAGCCAAACCTGGGGAAATGCGCCTTGCTCCAAGGCTGCCATGGCCTGTATGATTACAGCTTTATCCTGAGCATGACATGCTCTAAGTTTGCGTAACAACCAGAGGCAAAGGAACACGCCAGCACAGCAGATTGCACCAAAAATTCCCACCCCCACCCATTCCTTAAAGAAATTAAAGGCGGAAAACATCCACTCAGTAAAATCCCCAAGGGTAATGGGTTCAACTTGGGTGGCGTTAAGAGCAACCATGTCCATCAATTGCCGATATAACAAGTCCTCCGTCTCATGCGACCAACTGCCTGCAAGATATTTCACAGTCATTTTGCTTTTGTCGTTTGACTTTTCATATAGGCACTGGCATCGGTCATGTCCTAGTTATCGCCCAAAGTCATTTCTTCTTCCCGAAGCTCTGCTGCAGATTCATCAGCAACGTGGGAATGATCAGCTCTCTTGTCATCTTGACGGATGAAGTGCGTTAGTCTTTCCGTACCCAAATTGGATCTTCCATGTCCTGTGGAAAAACACAAACAGCTCCCCTGGATCCTGACATTACAGGATCCGGTCCATACCGTTTGTTATCCAAAACATTTTTCCATTTTACTTTTATATTAGTAGAACAAACATTATTGGCATTTTGGGCTAAGCATTCCACAAGAGCTATGATAAAGCTCTCAGAAACACCATAACTCCTGGTTGCCTCAGCCAAATCTTTAAGTTGCTTATATTCCACTGGTTGATGGAACCGATTATGTGTGGTAGCATCCTCAAGTACAGGAAAGGCCAAAGCCAATTTTCTCCAAGTTTTATGAGGAATGAGGCTTGTGCCCTCAACTGGAGGCGCTGAGACCTTTTTTGCATAGTTATTGTTTTGTGGGTTGTATGGCGGAGGTCTGGTAAGCTCTGGATCATACCTTTCCCTCTCATATACCACCGCCGTTTCCTCTGCCTCTGCCTCTTCCTCTGAATTAAACATATCTTCCCTTTCTTCCTCAGATTCTGAGATGGACAAGTTTAAAAATTCATCCAGACTGAATACAGTCCTGGAGGCTTAGTTACCTTTTTTCCCTGAGAAAATTTATCCAGAACTGAATACTGTCCTGGAGAGTTAGTTACCTTTTTTCCCTGAGAAAATTCATCCAGAACTGGATACTGTCCTGGAGACTTAGTTACCTTTTTTCCCTGATCAGGCCTTTGTTTTTCTTTGTGTACACCTTGCTTTGTTTTTTGCTCCGTTCCCTTTTTAACTCCTCCACTTTTACTATTTGAATCGGACATGCTTTCTCAGTGCTCTGTGAGACTCCTGCTTCCCTGACAGAGAATGTCGCCATATCTGTCTTCTTTCAGACAGGCGCGGATCATTCTCCATAAAGGCAGGGCTCCAAGCACAAAAATAACAAGTGCAAGGATTGCAGTATCTACCGTCAACACCAAAAACAAACCTGCCCATATCTTACTTTGTTACTTATCCGGAGGGGAACTCCCAGGCCGCTCCGCTTGTCTAAATTCTTTTTTTTTTCTGTAATTTTCTTTATTGGGAGGCTTTTGGTTTTTTTGTTTTTTTTTTTAACATTTTATTATACCACCGTGAGATATACAATTACAATGCTGTTCACGCTTGTCTAAGTTCTGAATCCTCCCGGAAAAACCGGGGGTCCTTGCCTGGTGCCTAGATGTTGCGTTTCCCGGGTTTCGGCACCACTTGTGGGACGCCCTCGACCGCCCGTGGTGAAGAACGACCACAACAGAATTCTTCTCAGAACACGCTTTACTGGAGCTCTTTTAGTTTCAACTTTGTGATGGCGAAAGGACCCTGACCCATTGTGCAAGCTGCTTTTATACAGTGCTATTTGGCATGCCGTTTCCCATTGGCTGGCGCAAATTGGCGTGTCTGCTTCCCATTGGCCGGCACACCCAATCACGCTACGCCAGGGACTCTGTGCATGCGCGGGGCACAGGACACCCTGCACATGCGCGCGGGAGGCACAGGACCCTGCGCGTATGGGAAGGCAACGTGGCAGTGGGCGGAGTCAGTGGCACCCAACACTTCTTGTAAAGTTCTACCAGTGCGTGATATATCCTGGATATTACCCCTTATCATATGGGTATTGGGTGAATATTCTTTCTCACTGTGTGGACTGACTTTGAATCTTTGTCAATGTTTCTTTTGAGGTGAAGAAGCTTTGAGTTTCATGTAGTCCCATATGTTTTCCTTTGCTTCCAATTGCTTAGTTAGTGGTTTCTCATCTTTGAGGATGCCTTTTACTTCAGTGTTGTGAAGGTTTTTCCTTTATTTTCTTCAATGTGCTTTATGGATTCAGGTCTAATTTGAGATCTTTAACCCATTTTGATCTAACTTTTGTGCATGATGCTAGACAGAGGTCCAATTTCATTTTTTTTTACTTTACTGCCCAGTTTTCCCAGCAACCGCTTGTTGAATACGGTTTCCATGCTCTATTTGTACCTTTGCTTCTTTATCAAAGATGAAATGATCATGTATTTGAGGATGTGTTAGAATACTCAACTCTATTCCATAGGTCCACAGGTCTGTTTTTACTGCAATACCATGCTATTTTAATTACTACTGCTTTGCAATACAGTTTGGAGTTGGGAAAGGTGATGCCTCCCATCTTCTTTTCCCCAAGGATTGCTTTAGGTATCAGTGGGGGTTATTATTTCACACAAATTTCAGGAATGTTTGGTAAATTTCTTTGACTAATGTCATGGGTATCTTCATAGGGACCACAATGAATCTCTATAAAGCTCTAGGGAATATTACCTTTTGACAATTTTAATTCTTCAAACCCACTGAGCAGGAAATGTGTCTCCATTTCCTTGTGTCCTCTTTTATTACTTGAAGCAGTGTTTTGTAGTTTTCTTTGTATAGGTCCTTTACATTCCTAGTTAAGCTGATTCTTAAGTATTTGATTTTCTGTGGCACATTTGGGATCGATTTCTTAATAGGCCTTTTTTCTCTTTTGTTATCTGTATATAGAAAAGTGATTGACACAGATACACCTGGCAGAGCACAGAGCAGAAACCAGTTTTCCCTGTTGTACCCCCCCCGTGCGACTACCTCCAAATTACCGTGAATATTATAACCACCCCTCTGAGAGAGCCCCACAAATGAGAATATAGCGCCTGCACGGCAGAGCCTGGCAAGCTGTCCGATGCGTATTCGATATGCCAAAACCAGTAACAGAAATGTTTATTTTCCTGACCCGAAAGAGCCCTTAATACGGCAGCAGTAAGAAAGGTGAACAAGCAGTGCCTGATAAAATTTCACGGCCATCCTAGGCTGCCAAAATGAAGAAGGACTAAAATGACTGTCTGTACTTTCAATGTAACGCACGCTGGTATCGGAAGCATGTATTGAGGATCTGATGGCGCAAGAGCAAAAGATCAAGTACGACATCATTGGTCTGACTGAGACGAGGAGGCGCCAGTTGCATCATGCTGTATTTGACACCAGAGAAGAATTGTTCCTTGGAACATGCGATGACAGAGGAGTCGGTGGTGTTGGTGTCCTTGTCAACACTAACATGGCCGTCAAATTGATTCTTTTGAATGACTAACAAACCGAATAGGACGATTACACTTGAAGAGATGTGGCCCACTGCCAGCAATTTCTATCTTCATTGTCTATGCACCAACATCCACATACAAAGAAGATGAAATTGAGAAATTCTACATGGAACTGGAGTTCTATAAACAAGATCACACCTTCTATAAGATCATAGTCGGTGATTTTAATGCCAAGATAGGACCGAGAAGATTCACTGAAGAACTCCACATAGGGACCCATGGCCTAGAATGGAATGAACAGGGTGAGCGACTATCTGAGTTCATCATGTCCACCAAGACCATTCATGGGAACTCACAGTTCCAGAAGGCTGAAGCGAAACGTTGGACATGGGAATCTCCTGGTGGACAGTTCCACAATGAAATTGACCACATGATCTTCAATTGACAGTTTTGTCTGACTGATGTTGCTGTCATCCCCAAATTCCAAACAGGATCGGACCACCGTCTCCTTCGTGCAAAATTCTACTTCCCGCAACAGGGAGAAAAGGCTGCAAAGTTTAAGAAGAGAACAGACAACCAGAACGACCACCAACTGGGAACTCTTTGGCACCATTGCAGCAACATGGGAAGATACCACCTTTGACGACATCGATGAAGAATACAATCGACTGGTTCAGCACCTCCATGAATGTGCGAAGAATGCTGAGAGAGAAAGACACAAAAGGACGCTTGTCTTCAGAAACTCTTGAGCTCATTCGCCAATGTGGCAAGGCCTGAGCCTCAAGAGACCAAATGCTAATGTTCAAGCTTGCTAAACGGTGCAGAGAAGCGATAAAAGAAGACCTCAAAGACAGAAGAGTAGAAATACTGGAAGATGGAGCAGAAACCGGGAAAAGCATTCGCACTGCCCGCCTGTTCTTCGCCAACTATAAGACCAAGATGACTGCCTTCTAACGCCCTGATGGATCTATCACATCTTCCAGAAAGGCAATGGAGAAGATTATCCAAGACTTCTACTCAAATCTCTTTGATAGCCACATCCACCTGCCCACATACCAAATTCCACAGGATGGATATGTCATTCCCAACGTTCTCCCTTCTGAAATCCGACATGCCATCTCGTTGGTAAAGAAGGGAACAGCACCAGACCTAGACAAAGTCAGACCTGAACACCTGAAGAATCTGCTGTCAATACTCATCAATACACTAGCTTGGCTCTTCACACGCTACCTGTCCGAATGCAAGGTGCCCTCCCAATGGAAAACCAGCAGGGCAGTTCTACTGTTCAAGAAGGGAGACATTCACGACATCGGCAACTATCGTCCCATCTGCCTGTTGTCCGTCATCTACAAGCTGTTTACACTAGTCATCCTGAAAAGGATTAGCAGAACACTAGATGAAGGACAACCATGCGAGCAAGCAGGCTTCCGGAGAGGATTCAGCACAATCGACCATATCCACACAGTAACCAAGCTCATTGAGGTTTGTAGGGAGTACAAGATGCTGCTCTGTCTCACTTTCATTGATTTACAGAAAGCCTTAGATTCTGTGGAGACTGAAGCAGTCATCGAAGCCCTAGTCAAACAGGGTGCTCAAACTCAATACATCAAGATCCTTCGTGAGCTGTATTACGGATTCACCACCAGGATCTCACCATTCTACAAAGAAGTGATCATTGATGTCAAAAGAGGGGTTCAGCAGCGTGATACCATTTCACCAAAACTCTTCAGCACCACCCTCGAGAACATCATGCAACAATTAGTATGGGAAGGAATGAGAGTGAAGATAGATGGTCTGCAACTACACCACCTCTGCTTCGCTGATGACATTCTTCTAATAACACCAAACATTAGCCAAGCGGCACAAATGCTGGCTGACTTCGACCGAGAATGTGGAAAGATAGGTCTACAGCTGAATCTAAAGAAAACCATGTTTATGAAAAACGAACTAGTTCCAGAGGCCCCATTCACTCTCAATGGAACAAACATCTCTGAATGCAGCAGTTATGTGTACCTAGGTTGAGAAATCAACATGATGAACGACCTAAAACCTGAGCTGCACAGGAGGAAGAGAGCGGCATGGAATGCTTTCAAAGGCATCAAAGAAATAGCTGAAAGGACAAAGACCCTCCAGCTCCAGGCACATCTCTTTGACTCCACCGTTCTCCCTGTATTAACATCTGCCTCAGAGACCTGGGCCCTACAAAAGCAGGATGAGAATGCTATTCGGGTCTCCCAGAGAGGAATCGAAAGAGCTATGCTTGGAATATCATGCCTCACTCAAGTGAGAGAAGGAATTCGGAGTTCTGACCTCCGTCGCTATTCCAGAATCAGGGACGCTGTCTCGTTTGCCATGGCATCGAAAATCAGATGGGCTGGACATGTAATGAGATTTGGAGAAAACCGCTGGACTAGAGCCATTACCGACTGGATCCCATGGGATGCCGCCCACCTACAAGATGGTTAGACTTCCTTGTCAAGACCCTGAAGGAATGGCTTGAGGCTCTTCATATTCCTGACTCAACCAGATGCCATTAGGCTTCATTGGCACGTGATAGGGTCCAATGGAAATTTTACTGGCGCCCTCTCGAGTAAATCGATGAATAAAGGAATTCAAGTGATCAAGTGATCAAGTGATTGACTTTTGGGTATTGCTTTTGTACTCTGTAACTGTACTATAGTTATCTATTTTCTAGGAGCTTTTTGGTAGAGAATTTATGGTTTTCTAAGTATACTATCATGTCATCTGCAAATAGTGGTAGCTTTACTTCTTCCTTGTCTATCTGGATGCCCTTAATGTTCTTTACTTCTCTGATTGCTATGGCAAGTACTTCCAGTACTATATTGACTAGAACTGGTGAGAGTGGGCAATGTTGTCTTGTCCCTGATCTTAAGGGGAAGGTTTTCAGTTTTTACCTATTGAGAATGATACTTGCTGTGGGCTTTTGGTAGATGGCTTTGACTATATTGAAGAAGGTTCCTTCAATTCCCATTATATGGAGAGTTTTTATCATGAAAGGATGTTGGATCTTGTCAAATGCTTTCTTTGCATATATTTATATGATCATATGGTTTATATTTTTCTCTTATTGATATGATGTATTATGTAGATTGAGCTCTGAATGTTGAACCATCCTTACATTCCAGGGATGAATCCTACTTGGTAATGATGTAAAATCTTTTGATGTGTCTTTGATTAATCTTTTGATGAGTCTGTTTGCTAGTATTTTGTTGAAGAGCTTTGCATCTGTGTTCATCAGGGATATTGGTCTGTTGTTTTCTTTTTTGATGATGTATCTGCCTGCTTTGTGTATTTGGGTGATTTTGCCTCACAGAAGCTATTTGGGAGTGTTTCTGTTTCTTCAATTTCCTGGAAGAACTTGAAAAGGAGTGGCAGTAGGTATTCCTTAAAGGTTTGAAAGAATTCACTAGTGAATCCTGCTGGATCTGGGTTTTTGTGTTTGGGCAGACTTGTAAATACTGTTTCAGTTTCCTCAATGGTGATAAGCTTATTCAGGTTTTGCAGGTCTTCTGCAGACATTTTTTGAAGAAGACATAGATTGGTACTTATTTTCAGGGAAATGCAAATAAAGTAACATGGAGTTATCATTTCACACTATTGAGAATGTCATATGTCAAAAATACTTGAAACAACCAGTGTTGACTGGGTCAAGGTAAAAAATAAAACTTCAGTCACTTTTGGAGGGAATACCATCTAGTTCAGTGTCAATAGAACATAATATAGAAATTTCCCAAAACAGTAAGAACTTTTAAACCCAGAGCTTCAATTTCTGGCATTTAACCCAACAATAGAAAACTATCAATTAAAAAATATATGTATATTCACACCTTTGTTCATTACAGTGTTTAATATATATAGCCAATATATGGAAACCATCTGTTTAATGATAAATTAATAGACAAAAAAGTTGTGGTATATATACACAATGTAATACTATGCTGCTATAAGAAAAGATGAAATAATACTGTTCTCTTCAAAGTGGATAGACAGTCCTGCCATTATTTGTTAGCTGTTATTTATTCCTTGGCCCTTATTTGTGTAGTTTATATTTATTAAATATTGATATGTATGACTATCCATATTCATACATGTACTATATGAACAACACAAACACAAAACATTAAAATTTGGCTATTAAAAGGCGTAATAAGGGCCCAGAGTGATAGCACAGCGGGTAGGGCATTTACTTTGCAAGCAGCCCACCAGGGTTCAATCCCCAGCGTCCCATTTGGTCCCCAGTGCACAACCAGGAGTAATTCCTGAGCAAAGAGCCAGGGATAACCCTTGAGTATCACTGGGTGTGACCCAAAAAGCACAAAAAAAGGAGTAATAAGTATAGTGGATGAATATGCTTCTCAATATTTTTATCTTATAATACATTATTTAATAAATGTACTAAGCTAGATGAGGTCTGAGCAATAGTACATTGGGAAGTGCTCTTGCCTTGCATGTAGCCTACCTGAGTTCAATCCCCCATCCCATATAGTTCCCTGAGCATCACAAGGATTGACTACTATGATCATGAATAGTAGAAGTAAACCCTGAACCATCTGATGTGGTCCAAGAACCAAAAAATTAAAGAGAAAAGAGATGTAATAAGCTACTAGTTTGATGACTTATAGAGATGTGAAATAGAAGTAATGTTTGTTAATTAGAACTAAATAGAACTGTGTCATCAATGCTAATCCTAGTACCTGAAAAGAATTATTTTCAAAATGTCAAAATGTTTTCTATACCTTAATCGATGAATTAGTTGAAAAAAAATTGGTAATATGCAAGCATTTTCCTTTCTTAAATTTTTTTGTGGGGATGATACAATCAGCAATGCTCAGGGGTTATTCCTGGTTCTGTGCTCAGGAATTTCTTCTGGCAGTGCTTGAGGGACCATATGGGATGCTGAGGATTAAACCTGGGGTAGAGCATGTGAAAGACAAAAGCTCTACTCACTGTCCTATTGCTCTGGCCTGTGTATTTTCTATTATTTATTTTCATTTTAAAATTAGCTGTAGAATGTAAGGTTTATTGAATGGGTGGAATCAAGGATGCTTTTCTTTAATTTTAGTTACTAAATGAATTAATGAGCACTTTTATTTTCTATAGACTATTACATAATAATTTTAATTTTTGCTAATATATATGAAATAAAATATATTTGTTACCTCTGAACTTATCAATCTTAATATGATTATTGACAATATTTTACTGGAAAACTATAAAAGCAGTTTTTTTCTATAGCACATCTACAATATAAAACCTTTAATTCCCAGTGCACATCATTATTTATAGAAACACCAAAATATTTCTCTATAATCTGTTTTCTCCTCCCTTTCTTTTCTTCCTTCCTCTCTCTAGTTTTAAACATGTGGTTCCAGAGCACATGTGTCACCCACATCTCCCTTCTTGAGTTATGTACTTATATGCTTTCATGCATGATGCTAGGATGCATGTACTAGGGCTTTCTCCAACTTTGGAGAAGACCATGTTCTCTTTGAGCGTGTTTCTCTCCCTCCTTACCCATCATAAAACCTCCAAATAAAATCTGTCTTACTTCACTGCCTGTCTCCTCCTAAAGTTATTCAGAGAGGCAAAGACAAGAACCTACAAGGCGTAGGTGAGGCCTAACCTGCCCAATGGATTATGAGATGGCACTGGTGAATTAGGAGAAAGTGACCGTCTCTCTTCCTGCCTCCCATCTGTGGGGGCCCACCTACTTCACTCGGTCATATGGAAGCTCAATTTATGCCCATATCATTTTCCATAAAGACTGGACCAGTCAGCATTCCCAACAACAATGAATGAAAGTGCCTTTTTCCCCTGCATATGTGTCAGCCGTATTAATGGTTTTAGCATATCGAATATGCATCAGACAGTTTGCCAATCTCTGCCGTGTGGGCAGTATACTCTCAGTAGCTTGATGGGCTCTCTGAGAGGAGTGAGTAGAATATTCATGGTAATTTTGGAATAAATTGTGTGGCTGCTGTGCGGCTGCGTGCAACAGGGAGAGCTGGCATCTGCTCTGCCTGCTGTATCTGCGTCTGTGGCTCAAGCATTCCTGGGCTTGAAATACTCTCTTCTGAAGGGTGGCTTTCTGAAGGGTGGGTCTCTGCAGTGTGGGTCTCTGACAAGCCGGGCTGGAGATTCACTTAATCTCTTGGGTGGAGATCTGACGAGCTGTGGAGTGTGGATGATGAAGATCGTTGCCAGCATGGTGTGGGGGTTCCTCTGGATTCTTCTGAAGCTCTATTGGGATGGTGGACTCAGGCCAGAAGTCACCCTCATGGTCAGTGGAATGCAGGGGGTTCAACGGGGAGAGCTGGTATCTGCTAATCTTAGGAGAAGTAGAGAGATCTCTTCCTGTAGAAACAACTGCATTTTCAAGCACGCCTTCTGCCTTTGGTAAGATGGCTGGTGGGGCAGGGGCTTTTCTTTTCACTCTCTTTTCTGTTTCCAGTTCTTGAATTGGACTTACTAAATTGTTTGGAGGAGTTGGTTTAGGATCATAAGAAGGGTTTGATTCATCCAACTCTTCTTCAGTTTTAGAGATAGCAGCATAGAAGTACTTGCTCATATCCACAGGTCTTATGTTTTCCCTTTTGATGATTTGGGTGGAGAATCCTTTAGATTTACAAAGATTTCTGGTCCATCAAATGGATTCAAATACTGTGGAGTCTGTACTTCTTCACAGGGACTGTAATTGTTATAAAAGGATTCTTCTGCTTTTTTTAGGTGATGCAGTTTCAGTGATTGGTTCTTCTGAGTCTCGATCTCCAAATAGATTTAATTCAGTGATTGGGTCTTCTGAGTCTCGATCTCCAAATAGATATAATTCTGCTACAACAGGATCACCAAATGGATTTAAATTCAGAGTGGCCAAGTCCTTTTCTGCTTCATCTGTAATTTTTGCTGCCTTTTCTTTTTGGTTCACATGCAGCAGTTATGTGTATCTAGGTCGAGAAGTCAACATGATGAAAAAACCTAAAACCTGAGCTGTGTAGGAGGAAGAGAGTGGCATGGAACACCTTCAAGAGCATCGAAGAAATAGCTAAAAGGACAAAGAACCTCCAGCTCCGGGCACATATCTTCAACTCCACAATTCTCCCTGCATTAATATACGCCTCAGAGACCTGGGACCTAGGAAATCAGCATTCAAACACTATTTAGGTCTCCCAAAGAGGAACTGAAAGAGCTATGTCGGGAAGCCGCTGGGGTCCTTAACAGTGCCAGGAAGTGAGTTCCCTTCTACCTCCGAGCCAGGGGGAATGGATAAAAACTCAGGAATGTGATGCAGTTTTAAAAGGCTTTACTATCACAGGTTCATATATACAGTCCAAGATCAGGGAAAACCTCCGGACTCTGGGTTCCTAGCTAGGTTCCAGCCACGTGTAGGCCAAGATGGCTGCCACCAGGTGTTGAAACCCAACAGAGAATGGAGAGGACAGAGAAGCAAAATGCCAAGGGAAGCCAAAATGGCAAAAAAAAAAAAAAAGGAGGGAGGCTTTATTTTTTTCTTGCAGCTTATTTTATAGTTAGAAATCTGCCCAAACTCACCAGCCCGGCCCATTCTGGGCTGGGCTATCTAGAGATGAAAACAGGAAAATAGCTCTATAGAAATGTAGCAACTTCAGGAGGCCTTCTGGCTGTTTACAAGGACCCAGAGGTAATTCAAAGCCTCCTAGCAGAGCTGGGAGGAGCTATAAACTAAATGTAACTTCCCCTGGCAGGGGAGGGTCAAATGCCCTCAGGTAATTTCTCCCAGCACCTCACCTAAGGTCTTGAGCTAGGATCTGCCTGGAAATGCCTTTATAGGGTAAAAAAGGGGTTTCTGAGATGGCATGTCTCTGTACCAAAGACTATACTAATGCCAGTTAAATATTTCTCCAAGCCTTCACAAGAGTCTTGTCTACTTCACGGTAGTTTTGTATTTTAGTTGCCTTTGAGTTATCAGGGGAGCCATGCTTGCTTGCTTGGAGGCAAACAGCATTTCTCTCTGGTCTAATTACTTAGGGATCCAACGTGGCCAGGCAAATATGCTGGTAAGATCTAGCTAGTCCCACAATGATTGTGGTAGCATGAGAGAATATTTATACCAGCTAGTACAAAATACATGGTCAGATAAACTGCCACATTTAAACTTACCCCCTATTTACGAAGTGACCTGCAGGAGGCAATCCAGGGCAGATGCAGAGGCTCTTAGAGGAGTCCTGCAACAGAGCTATGCTTGGAATATCATTCAAGTGAGAGAAAGAATCCAGAGTTCTGAACTCTGACGATGATCCAGAGTCAGGGAAGCTGTCTCATTTGCCAAGACATGGAAAATCAGAAGGCTGGACATGTAATGCATTTTGGAGATGACCACTGCTCTAGAGTCATGCCAACTGGATCCCATGGGACGTCAAAAGATAACCTGATCGCCCATCTACAAGATGGTCAGACTTCTTCGTCAAGACCCTGAATGAAGGGTTTGAGGCTCTTTGTATTCCTGAAGCAAGCATGTTCCATTGGGCTACACTGTCTTATGATAGGGTCAAATAAAAATGTTACCGGTGCCTGCTAGAGCAAATCAATGAATAATGGGATGTCAAGTGATTAAGTGATGTACCAGCACTAGTTGTTCTTTTGGATGTGTGCCAATCTCTGTGGTGCAATATTTAAATACATTATTTATTGTACATAAACATACATTTATATCACTAGATCACTAGATCACTAGACATCCTGTTGTTCATCGATTTCCTCGAGCGGGTGCCAGTAACATTTCCATTTGACCCTATTACGTGCCAGTGTAGCCCAATGACATCTGGTTGAACACGAAGAGCCTCAAACCATTCGATCATGGTCTTGACAAAGAAGTCTGACCATCTTGTAGGTGGGCGGCCACGTGATCTTTTGACGTCCCGTGGGATCCAGTCAGTAACAGCTCTAGTCCAGCGGTCATCTCCAAATCGCATTCCATGTTCAGCCCATCTGATTTCAATGCCTTGGCAAAGGAGACAGCGTCCCTGATTCTGGAACAGCGACGGAGGTTGGAACTCCAGATTCCTTCTGTCACTTGAGGCATGATATTCCAAGCATAGCTTTCGATTCCCCTTTGGGAGACCCAAATAGCATTCTCATCCTGTTTTCGTAGGGCCCATGTCTCTGAGGCGTATGTTAGCACAGGGAGAACAGGTTTAAAATTCACTCACTGATACCCAAGTCTCTGAAAACGAAAATGGCTCACTTAGGACAAGAAACTTTTATGTCTGCTGGTGTGGAGTTCAGTGATTGTCGGTAGAGGGCACTGAAGATACATTGGAAAGAATGCTCTGCCTTTTTTTGGTTCTAAGTGTTCTGCAGCATCTATGGCTTCTCCAGCGTTTCCTTCCTGCAGCAAACTTGACTGTTTACTGCCAGGTCCCTGAAGCATATGGTGGCCAGTAGCACTCAGCAACTTGAACTTTCCCCAGTGTCAAGCACCTCATCCCTTTTAGGGTTTGTAGTAGGGTGACTCCAGTGAAAGTCAGTTTCACTGTTTCATTACTTTCCTCAGCACACTTCTGGGTAAATTTCCAATAATTTCCACTCCATCGACTAGTTCACAAAGCGCATAGTCATTTTGCCTTTTAATGAGCCACTGCCAGAACCAAGGTCTGTAGCTTAGCAAGGCCTCTTCTATTATGTTCAATCTTACCCTATTTCTTTTCTTTTTTAGGTTTTTGGGGTCACAGCAGGCATTGCTCAGGGGTTATTCTTGACTTTGCATTCAGAAATTACTCTTGGAGGTGCTTGGGAGCCCATCAGAGATCGAACCTGTGGCAGTCCCATGTAAGGCAAATACCCTCTCAACTGTACTTATGGTTCTGGTCCCAAGGTTATTTCTTATATCTATTACCTAAAGTGTCCCCATATTATTTTATTATATTTCTACTCACAGATACCGGAGTACCATTGCTTTTAGATTTTCTTCTAGACATATCTATGGTTACTGTTCCTGTACTAATTCATACATACATCTTTATTTCTATCTATATGTATATGTCCTTATAGGCAATTCAAATACGCCACAGCAACCGTGTTAGCATTCTTCCTTTTCTTATATGTAATTTTGAAAAGGGAAGGCTAAATGTTACTGCTTACAATGTATTTTTTCTTCAATGCATGCAAAACATTTAATTAACATCAAAATTGGTAACCCAAACCCCATTGCTAATGTATTTATTAACTAGAATATGGTGTTTTACAGATCTGTCTGTGAGTTCTTTTTCTCCTCTAGTTTGGTTGGTTATCCATAGATAGGTTCCTTTGTTACTATCTATATTGTGATTCTGGTTTCTTCCACAAACTGGTTGATTTCTGTAGTTTATTTATTTATTATATTCCTTCTTATTTTTCTAAGGGTAAGAGCCATATAAAAGGATGTGCTTAGAAAAGTTGTACTACCCCCTCCCACAATGTAGCACAATAACTCTTACCTCATAAGAACATTGCACTTTATCAGGCCCCATTTCAATTTCTTTATGAAACAATGGCACGAAGGGATAACCAAACTACTTGACACTGATTAGTTGAACTGAACCACACACACAAAAAATCTTTTGTTTGTCTTTTACCTTTTACCTTCAAATCAGGCAAAAATAAGTCCAGTTACAAGTTATATTTTAGGAGAAAATGCACACAAATTGTATAGACATTCTGATTTTCCTAACATGTCCTGTTTTATCTTAAGACTCTCATCCTATTTGTCAAAAAACTTATCTCTTGTTTTACAGAATATGGAGCTTCTTCTTGATAAAACATAACTAAAATAAATACAATTTTTGTCTTTTTGGCCATAGCTTGCTCTTGGCTTTGTGCTCAGAAATCACACCTGTTTTTTCTTAGGTTGCATAATGTAGGTGTAATGAGGTGACCCAACGTTAGAAAATAGGCAGGTGCTTGAAAGACAGCTGGGAAGGAGGATGATACACTCCAGGACATGGGGCCGAATGCCCAGAGAAAATCAGAGTCTGGACTGATGTAAGCAGGCAGACAGGGAAGGACCTCATAATAATAAACTTTCTGGGAATAAAACTAGCCCTAATGCGTACAGACCCACCTTGTGGATACGGAAATCAAGATCAGATAGACCTTCACCAACAACAGACCCTAAGGAGATTGGGTCAACCCTCTCTGTCCAGCCCTTGATCTGATTAACCCTTAGTCAATGATCCAGCCCACAAAAGACACCCAAAGCATTACAGGCCAAGAAGATTAAACCCTATAATAGCCACCTTGAACAAAAGAAGCCTGCACATATGCTGCCCAAGTCCATGTGCTGCTTAAGCCCATGTGACTAAGCACATGTGGTGCCTGAGCACATGTGTTTACCACATCTCCCTTCTTGAGACGTGTACTTTCATGCTTCACACCTAATGCTGGGATGCATGTACTGGGGCTCTCTCTGCCTTTGGAGAAGCCCACATTCTCTCTTGAGCACATTACTCTTTTACTCTCTCTCCCTCCTTCCCTTCCTCTGAGCCTCCAAATAAAATCTGTTTTTACTTCCCTGCTCCTCTCCTGAAATTCTTCTTCAGAGAGGCAAAATCAAGTACCTGAAAGGCCTGGGTAAGGCCTAGCCTGCCCAGTGGATCCCAGGGCAGTAGAGGCAGATCATTCCCTCTTCTCTGCTTCTATGAGGCCAACAGACATCAAGACTAGGTAGCTATTATATATTGATCTTTTCAGCTGCCAAAAAGAAAATTCTTTAACCTATCAAGGCTAACTGCAAGCTTCTGGATTGAATTTTTCTTGCTTGCTTTAGCCAATGAGAAAATCTGATTGATGTAGCCAGACCACGTGTAGTAAGTGTTGCAGTACACCTGCCCAGAACCTCTGCATCTGACCTAGAGTTGCCTCCTGCAGGTCACTTTGTAGATAGGTAGTTTGAATGTGGCAGTTTATCTGACCATGTATTCTATACTGACTGGTATAAATATTCTCTCATGCTGCCACAATCATCGTGGGACTAGCTAGATCTTACTGGTATATTTGCCTGGCCACATTGGATCTCTAAGTAATTAAACCAGAGAGAAATTCTGTTTGCCTCCAAGCAAGCAAGCATGGCTCTCTGATAACTCAAAGCTAATATACAGAACAACCATGAAATGAAGACAAGACTTTATGAAGGCTTGGAGAAATATTTAACTGGCTATAGAATATTCTTTGGTACAGATGCATGCCTTTGTATTCTGAGATATAGTTCATCTCAGAAGCCAGTCCTACACTGCAGGGGCACTTCCAAGATAGATCTTGGCTCAGTAACATTAATATCTCAAAGGGCCTAGATGAGGTCCTGGGAGAAATTACCTAAGGGCATTTGACCCTGATGGCTTACCATAGGAGTGGGAGGTCTGGGTTGCAGGGATATAAAACTAGCCTGCTTCCTCTTGTTCTCTCTCTTTCCCCCTTTCTGCTGGCATTGCTTGGCTGTCTCCTCTCTGCAGGGACTTAACACATGGTGGCAGCCATCTTGGCCTACACGTGGCGGGGACCTAGCCAGGAACCCTAAATTCGCGGTTTTTCCTAGTGCTGATTTGTATGCTAGAACCTGTGTTAAGTAAAGCATTTTAAAACTTCGCCGGATTCTTGTGTCTTTCTCTGTCCGCCAGCTGCTGATCCCCTGGGACCAAAGGGGATCTCTGACCCTGCTCCCAGATTTTGTGTGTGGTGCCTCAGTGTTTCCCACAGTAAGAAATGTTTAAAACTTTGCCTGGCCTTAAGTTCTGGGATATTTGTTGCACTGAGACCCTTACCATTACTTTCAAGCTTTGCAGCCCCTGCAGGTTAAAAAAGAAGCTTCTCAAATTGGTAAACAAGTATGTTTAAGACTTCTTGGGTAATCTCTCACCCTGCAACATAGGGATAGGGATTAAATTAGAGTTGTCCACATATAGGAAAGAGCCTAAATCCCAGTACTATCTCTTTATTCCAAAATACTTTTAAGTTCCCAATAATACGTTAGCCTAGTTGATTATCAATCGATTATATAAATTCATTCCAGGCATATTATAGTATTTAGAGGACCCTGATGACACCATGTTCTTGCTTTTCACTTTCTTCTTATATTTCATGTCTTAGTTTAAACTTTGATTTCCTAGCATATCTTTTACTAGTGCCCTAAGATTCAGTAAAGTCACCATTCTCCTGGTCCCTAAGAAATCTTGTTTTTACTTGTCTTGTAGTGTTTAACACACTAATATAATAGTCCGCATGCCTTAGTGTTTCCCTTGAGTATAAACTTTGATTTCCTAACATATATTTTACTAGTGCCCTAAGGTTCAGTAAAGTCACCATTTTCCTGGTCCCTAAGAAATCTTGTTTCTACTTGTCTTGGAGTGCTTAACACACTAATATAATAGTCCACATGCCTTAGTGTTTCCCTTGAGTATGCAACATGCTCCTTGAAGGAAGTTTTTAATTAAAAAAAATTAACTCACTCAGTATTATCTGTCCCTAGGAACTAACTTGTTGAATGAATAAACTTACAAATGAGGAAGAAGCTATGCTTTGCCAAACAGACTAATTCAACAAAAGCCAATATTCATCTAAAGCAGAAATGATGTAGGCAGGCAGACAGCGAAGACCCCATGGAAATGAACGTTCTGGGAATAGAACTACTAGTGCTAAGGCTGCTGGAGTCAGAAACCAGGACCTGGTAAGACCTTCATCAACAACAGACCCTGAAGAGGCGGGATGAAATTTCTCTGCCCAGTCCTTAATCTGATTAACCCTCAATAACCCAGTCCACAGAAGATTCCAGAACATTCCAGGTCAAAAGGTTAACCCATCTCCCCCTCTTTATCTAAAAAGCCATTTAGGGCTCCCTCCACTGTTGGAGGAAACCACATTCTCTCTTGAGTGTGTTACTCTCTCACACTTTTTCTCCCTTCTTTCCCTTCCTCAAAGTCTCCAAATAAAAATAAAATCTGTTTTATACTTCACTGCTTGTCTACTTCTGAAATTCTTTTCTGTAATGAAGATAAAGAACTTGTAAACCCTGGTAAGGCCTAGGACTGAAGGGTCCTTTTCCTGCAAAGAGCACCACCTCACCCTAGCCTGAGTCTGTGACTCCCTGACAAATTGGGTGGTGGGAATCAACTCCCAAACTGAGAAGACCAAATGAACATCAGGTCTGGCTAGACGGCCACCTTGTGGGACAGGCAGGACTTGAGGTTCATGCAGTGCAGGGGCTTATCACAGACTTTATCAGTCCTAGCCTTCCCAGTGGCAGAGACAATCAGAACATAATGTTTTTCTTCTCCCTGACTCACATAAGCCACCTTTGGGGACTCACTGACAGAAAGATTTGACTTTGAATATAAGTTAATTCAACATTCTAGTAGCTGAATTACTTTGGACTAATTTAATTAAATTTCTAACTTTTAAAAAGAGGAATATTTATAGAGTTTACAGTATGAATTTGTTTTCAAGGAAACTGTGACTTTAAAGGGACAGGGCTACCTGACATTGATAGAATGCAAAGAAAAGAAATAATGGCTTTGTCACACTGTCTTGTAAATCTCAGAAACAACAGATAATGTCTGAAGGAAGGCCCAATGGAGTAACTCAGACACCCTCCATTTGCTTGTAACTAATTGTTTCTATAATTTTGTGCTATTCATTTTATTCATTAAAAACTTAGGAAGACTCTCAGGGTCAAAAAGAAAATCAATGTACTTGAATCTGGAAGGAGTGACAGCTCAGGTCCAGGGCAAGTAAGTTTTTTTTATTGCATTCTAAGGGCTTTTACACTGGGTCCCCCTGGGATGAACCCAGAGCCACAACAGAGCCTGGCAAGCTACCTGTGATGTTTTCGATATTCCAAAAATAGTAACAATAATGGACCTCATTCCCAACAAATGGAGACGTTACTGGTGCCTGCTTGAGCAAACTGATGAACAACAAGAAGACAAGTGATATAAATGAAGGGCTTTTATTGGGCCAAGACATAGTCTTTTCTGATGATGATTCTGATGTAGGGTCCCCATGGGTAACTTATGTTAGGCAGGCAGGCGGTAGTTGCTCACTTTCTCATTATCCACATCTGCCGTCCTGGCATCCCCTGGGAAGTCTAGACCTCACCCATGTCTTGCAGGTTCTTGTCTTTGTGTCTCTGAAGAAGAATTTCCAGAGGAGATGAAAAGTGAAGTAAAACAGATTTTATTTGGATCTGTTTAGGAACGTGAATTAGGAAAGTGAAAGGGAGAGTACACATCTCAAGAGGGGAGATGCAGATGACACATGTGCTCAGGTGCCACATTTGCTTGGCCACATAGGTACAAGCAGCACATGGGTTCTGGCAGCATATGAGTTCCCTTCCTTTCTTCAAGGTGACTTTTACAGTCTTTTCGAAGCTGTCCCCATGTGGGGCGTCTGCCCTAAGTTAAAGCTTATTGCTAGGGCAGTTGCCAAGGGGGTAGAGTTGGGAGTGATCTTTTCTGAAAACTCCTTTTCTTGACCTCTGTTCTTGATGGATCTTCTCTTGGAGGGTGGGTCAGCCTTCTCTGGTCTGGGTTAGTTCCAGGTAAAGGTTTTTATCAGGTCTTGGTTCCTGTATCCACAAGGTGGTTCTGTACAGCCTTAGGGCTATTGGTTTTATTACATCCTAGGAATTTCATTTTCATAGTCCCTCTCCTATCTGCCTACATCAACTCCAGGTTTCTAAATGGATAATACTGAAAAGTGTACAATAAAGATTCCTATAATTCACTTCTTTCTTCTAGTTATTGATACAGATGATACTGGAGCAGCGATGATGGTGGCTTCATTCATGACTCCAGTTTCTTCAATATTTTCAAGAATGAAAATATTTTTGAAATTCTCTATAATGAAAATGTTGATTAATAAAGATGCTCAGACTCAAAGTTAAAAAAGTACAATAGTTGGAAAATAGGAGTGAAAAGAAAAGTAACTCCCCAGCTGGGAGGAACTTAGTATAGGACTAAGTGAACTATAGCTTATTTTATTATTTTATTATTTAGTGAACTATGGCTCATTTTATTATTTATATAGAAAAATTTGGTCTTTGTGTAACAGGGAATGCAGGGAAGATAATGATAAGGGTTTTCCTGTAGATACCTTTAAATGAAAATTGGACTCTTGGCAAATGTTACAGAGGATGTAAGGATCGAATAGATCCTTGTCTGCCATTTGCCTTAGGTATTCTCATTATTTTAGCCTCCCAGTGAGTCTAAACTCTAGGGCAGAAATATTTTTTTATTTTAGCTAATTATTTTAGAGGTTTTCAGGCCATGAATATTACAAGTATATTATCTCCATTGTCATTTTCTTTTCTTTTTTTATTGAATCACTGTGACATACACAGTTACAAGGATGTTGATGATCGGGTTTCAGTCATATAATGTTCCAACACTCATTCCCCAACCCACGTACACTTCCCACCAGCAATGCCTCCCATTTCCCTCCTACCACATTCCCACACGCCATTCTGTCTCTATGGCAGGCACTTTCCTTCTTTTTTTTCTCTTGCTTCTTCTGAGCATTATGGTTTTGCACTGTAGGTACTAAGAGGTTGTCATGTTTGTTCCTTTGCCTACTTTCAGCATGCAGTTCTTCTCCAGAGTGATCACGTCCAACTACTTTGTAGTAGTAATCCCTTCTCTAGCCCAACTACCTTTCTCCCAAGCAGTTGAAGCAGGGTTTTCAAGAGAAAACCAATTATCCTGGAGGGGCATAATTTCATGATGGAAATTGTTAATTCCCTATTGATCTGAAAAAGCCCAGGAATTTTCAGGAACTGAAAAATGTAGGATGAGACTTCCAAAACAGGACTGTAAACTCCATCAACATATGGGAAAAACTCCACCCTTCATGTCATTTCTCTGCCATTTTGTATATAGCACACCCCTTTTATTTCTCTTCATAAATATGTAAAAGTTTTCTAAAAAAAACAAAAGTCCTTACCAAAAATACATATACATTATTATTTTACCTTAAATCTACAGGCATAATATCAGATAACCACTACCTCCTCTCTTTAAATTTTGCTTGCTTAAACTGCAGAGATAGTACAGGAGGTAGAATGCTTGCTGCACAAAACCGATTCTGGTTTGATCCCTGGTACCCATATGGTCCCCATGATCCCAGCCAGGAATGATCCCAGAGTACAGTCAGAAATAAACCTTGAGCATGGTAGGTGTGGCCCCCAAACAAAAGAAGTTTGCTTTACAATCTTTGTAAAGATTCTTCTCAACTTTTTTTTTATTTTATTTCTAATAAAGTTCTTTCTACTCAGCTGTGTTGGTGATGGAAGGCTCCTGGGTGACTCATGTGTGAAGGGGAGAAGGGGGAGAGACGACAGCTCAAGACTGATCAAGTCTGTGATTAGTCTGTGCACGGTATGGACCTTATGCCTCACCTCATGAGGCAGCTGTCGAACCGCATCTGAGGTTCACTTTTTCTACCTGGCATGGGAGATGACTGGTCCACCTGATTTCTTGAGGAGCTATAGGCTCAGGTTGGAGTAGCGAATTGCTCTTTGTAGGAAAGTCAGTCCTAGACCTTACCCAAATTTTTCATGTCCTCACAGAAGTCGGTTATATAGTGAAGTTAAAACAGCTTTTATTTAGAGTTTAAAGGAGACAGAGAGACTGATGAGAGAGAGAAAGAGAGAGAGAGAAGTGTAGCAGTAAGTAGATCTAAGGATATGTGAAAGAAGGTCTGATGGATACTGCCTGATAACAGATACACAGGGTATTCTGACAGACTGTCTCCCAATAGAGATAGTATGTAGAATTTCCTAGTGAGACTGTTAATCAAGCTACAGTTACACAGACAAAGCTATCCTAGGTCATTTCTCTGCACATTCCCTTGTTGGCTCTAATTAGCCCTAGATGGAGTCTTATGAAAAAGACCTCCTCTTCTGGGGCAATTTAGGAAGGCTAAGTTAACAAACTGTTGCATTCTTTGCTTATCTCACCTCGCTGAGATACCACCACCTGCAGGTGTCTGGCTCCTGAGTGTCTCCTCCCTATCACCATAAACCCTATGGTAAAAATGTAAGATATCCTTGCAGTGTCAATTATGTAAACTTAACTCTAAGTTTTACTGCCCTTTGTTGTGTTGGCATATAAGGAAGTTGGGGTCTTTGTTTGGGGTCCAGTCAGCTCAAGTCAGTCAGCTCTGGTCAGTTAGCTGCAGTCAGTCAGCTGCAGCCAGTTAGTTAGCCAAGATGAGAGCTGCTGCCCGCCAGCTGGTGATTGTTAAAAATATTAGTGGAAATACGTCTTGTGCCTGGAGTCTCATCTCTGTGCCTCCGACTGGACGGGACATTCCTGCTTCAGAGAAGGAGTGAGAGAGAGAAGAAATATGCTCAAGAGAGAAGAAAGCTCTAGAGATAGAGAAAGTCAAGGGTACACATCAAAGCGGGAAGATTCAGGCAACATGCATGTAGGCAAAAGTACCCAGTAGCAAGGGGGTGGACAGTATGGGCTGGTAACACAGGCAGTTCTTTCTTTGACCAAATTTGTTTTTCAGGGTTTCTCTAAAGCTGTACCCACCTGGGGTTTCTACTTAGTAAGAGTCCATTGTTGTCCAGGAGTTTGAAACTTTGTATGGTCCTTTTCATGTCCTTATCAAAACCCTTTGTTTCAACTGGAGCTTCTCCCAGAAGTGCGCATGCAGCCTTCTCTTACCGTATGCTGGTATCCTGATGAAAGTCTTATCTAGCCTTAGATCCAACATTAACAATGTGGGTCTTAACAAAAACGCTTTTAGCAGCTTTAGGGCTAGTTGTGGAGTAAAGTGTGGGGGTGGGGGTGTGGGAGGTGTGAGGGGTGCCAGATTTGTTTTACACCAACAAGAAAAACTCAAGCAGGTGACAGATGATTTAAGAATAGAAAATATTTATTAAGGAATACTAAAAGTAATTGTACATACTCTAAGAATAAAGTACAGACATACTCCAGAGAAAGCAGTCTTTCTTTTTTAATTAATTAATTTTTTAAAATGGGATCAGTGGAATACAAAGTTACAAAGTTGTTCATGATTGGGTTTCAGTCATATAATGTTCCAATACTGGTTCCTTATTTAGAGTTTAAAGGAGACAGAGAGAGAAAGAGAGAGACTAAGAGAGAGAGAGATGAGAGAAGGAGAGAGAGAAGAGAAGAGGAGAGAGAGAATGAGAGAGGAGAGAGAGGGAGAGAGAGAGGAGAGATGTTGGAGCCCTCGCTCCATTTGTCTGCTTCCCGCTCGGATGGCAAAGAACCACACTCGTAATGCAATAACAAACAAGATTTATTCCAGCTAGCTGGGGCCCATCGCTTCACTGAGACACCGCGCAGATCCTGGTGAGTACATTCGACCCCAGGGAGAGGGGAGAAGGGATTATATAGGCTTCCAAGGCCGTTACATGTGTCACAGCCAGCGCAAATCCATATAACCAATAGACTTAAAGAAAAGCATATTTCAAACAGTTCATCCAAAAAAGGTAAAAGAAAGTCAAGAGAAATACTTTTGCCCTAAAAAGGTCATGCAACTTAAAGAAAGACAATAGAAGTGGTCGGTCCTGTTCCAGTCATTTGCTTAACCAACCTTGAGGATGTCCTATCCTCCACAGATAGTAAAACTATACTATCCAGATGACCAAGATAGATATGTGTGGTTGGGGAATCAAGGTGATCTTGAACTGTGAGTTGTTTATCAAGGCCACAGGGCTTACATAGTTGGGGCCTTGTCAGGATCCAAGAGAGAGGTAGGGGAGAGAGAGAGAGAGAGAGAGAGAGAGAGAGAGAGAGAGAGAGAGAGAGAGAGAGAGAGAGAGAGAGAGAGAAGAGAGAGAGAAAAGCTCTAGAGACAGAAAGAATTAAAGGTACACATCAAAACGGGAAGATTCAGGCAACCTCGTGACAAATTTGTCCAGGCGTGTGTGGCTGCTTCCCAGCACAGCACAGGAGAAAGCTGTAGTAGTTGTGCCTCTGGTCATTGTTCCCAGAGTTACTCAACAGTCCTGCTTAATGGTCAGTTGTGAAAGGCAACTGGCAGCTCACAGTCACGCCCACTGAGTCATTGGAGGTGGGGGGGGGGGGGGATGAAAGGGGGGGCCTCAATCCCAGCTCCAAACCCCAGCTTCAGGGAAACCCACCCCATTTGCTGGAGAAGACCAATTTTTTCTTACAATGGCAGGCTCACTTTGGTTTGACCAAAAGGGGCTGAGCTTAGTTCTAGGCCTTTTGTCACTTCTGTAGGGGTCTGCATCTATAGCTGAAAAGGGGACTGTACAAATTCAGGTATTACACAAATCAGACGCTGATATGTTACACAAACAAGTCAGGGTGAGACAACACAGATTTGTTTAAACAGAACTGGGAGTAATGTTTCCTCGGGTTGTAGCAATGATTTAGAAAGGGGCAGGAAACAGACTCCCCTTCCCATTGTTGCAGATGTAGCTGTTTGTAGTTCACAGTAATCTGCTCCCTCCTAGCCTGGGTCTTTTGCTGCTAGTCCACTGCTTCTGCAGAGGAGAATTTTCCATTTTCCATCATGTAAGAATTTTGGAAGTTTTTTTTTCTTCTTTTTTTTTTTTTATCTTTCACTTTCTAATTAGGAAAAAGAAACTAGTGCTGAAAGGAAAAGAAACTTACTGGGTTTTGGCTTGCACCCCACACAGCTTGTTTGCTGTTTTGAATATCACTCTCCTTTCTCAAGCAGGGAGCTACAGATCCTGGCGGAATATTGTCTCCAAACTAGCTGCTTGAAAATCAGAGCAGTTAGTACTTCATTTAATCCTCATTCAAATCACTAGATCACGTAAGTGAATTCCTGCCATCTAATATTTCTTAGTTTTATATGAAGATGATTGTGTCCTCTTTCTTTCTTTCTTTCTTTCTTTTCTTTCTTTCTTTCTTTCTTTCTTTCTTTCTTTCTTTCTTTCTTTCTTTCTTTCTTTTTTCTTTCTTTCTTTCTTTCTTTCTCTCTCTCTCTCTCTCTCTCTCTCTCTTTCTTTCTTTCTTTCTTTCTTTCTTTCTTTCTTTCTTTCTTTCTTTCTTTCTTTCTTCCTTCCTTCCTTCCTTCCTTCCTTCCTTCCTTCCTTCCTTCCTTCCTTCCTTCCTTCCTTCCTTCCTTCCCTTCCTTCCTTCCTTCCTTCCTTCCTTCCTTCCTTCCTTCCTTCCTTTCTTCCTTTCTTTCTCTCTCTCTCTTTCTCTCTCTCTCTGTCTGTCTTTCTTTTATTTCTTTTTTTTTTTTTTTTTTGGGCGGGGGTCACACCTGGCGATGTTCAGGGGTTACTTCTGTCTCTGCACTCAGGAATTACTCCTGGCGGCGCTGGGGGACCATATGGGATGTCAGGGATGGAACCCCGGGACAGCAGCATGCAAGGCAAATGCCCTACGCACTGTACCATGTATGGCTCCACGTCCCCCAAGGTTCCCTTTCTTTGAAAAAAAATTCCAGAACAAAATTGGTGCTAACATCATATATTTCTTAACGAAAATTCAAACATAGGGAACAAACAAAAATAATCTCTAGTATCCATAATGTTCTGTCAGTATTTTAAAATTATTTGTTTTATATAGATTTATTTTTCTTGAAAACAAGAGCATTGTAGATGCTATTGAAATTTTCTTTGAATCTCTTCTACATTCTCTTGCTCTGCCTTTCCAGAGAGAAACACTATTTTGTTATAAATTATTTTTTACATTTATGGAACTGTTTTCACTGCCTCTTTATTTTTATGTCAATGTTTTATTTTGGGGGTGTACCCAACTGACCTCAAGGCTCAGTCTTGACTCATGCTCAGGGATCATTCATGGTGTACGCTGGAGATTTTATTAGGTGCTGGGAATTCAATCCTGATAAATCACATGCAAGGCAGGTGCCTTACCCTTCTACATATTTTATTATAAGAGAAATTTAAGTTTCAATGTAGTCCAATTACCTTTGTCTTTAACAGTTTGCATTTTAGGTGTCTCATTTTTAGAAATTCTTTGCAATGCAAAGTTATAAAAAGGTAATTTTTTAGTATTTCCATCTAAAAATTTTTCACATTTAGTGAAAAATTGTTCATCATCTTACCTAATGTCTATTTCTATAAAAATTTGGTTTTGTGATCATAATAATGTGTTTTAGTTGGGGCAGAGAAAAACCACACTGCAAGTAGAAGCAAAATGTTTTCTTTAACCCACTATGCCATTCTTAAACTGTGATTTTTATTCCATCAGATGCAGAATAATGGCTCTGACAACCAAATTGCCATGGGATGTGGAAAAGAAACTGCAAAATATTCTTGGAGATGTTTCTTTGACACTTCTTTATAAGTCTGCGGTTCATGGAAAGAGCATTCAAGCAATCCTTCCTAAATGCACTAGACAGGGGCCTACTGTAACAGTGGTTTACTGTTCAAGTTGTATTTTTGGACTTCTGCTGACTGATAATTATCCAGAACAATATATCCCATTAGTAGGACCCATTTCTTCCCTCCTTTTTTCATTTAACTATCCCAAAAATATAGAAATGTCAAGTGAATTTTTTAAAATAACACAAATTACAACTGATAATAATATGCTTAGATTTTATTCTTTTTGATGCTATGGTTTTCAGTTTAAGTCCCTCCGAAGAAAAATGTTCTTTCCACACTTCATGTCTCCCTAATTTAAGCTTACGTGTCAAATATTTTTTCTCTACTCAGCAATATTCTGAATGTGAAGTTTTTCGAGTTGAAGGTATGTTAAATGAGATAAGCTTACATTTGAATTCTTTTGTGTGTGTGTGTGTGTGTGTGTGTGTGTGTGTGTGTGTGTTTGGTGGTATAAAGTTGTTCTACAGAGAGAAGGGAAAATGAAATAATGAAATTGAATGTCATCAGATTTCTTGTACATAAGCTCCAAAATGAAATTTGATGTAAGTTATGAGGCTGTGTCTCCAAAAAGTTTGAGTAAACCAGTATGATACGTTTGGTTAGAAAGAGGAGGGAGAGGGAGCATGTAAGGGAAGATCAGAGCAGGCTGGTTTTGACTCATGATTTTTTGAATGAACCCTGTGTTTGGGTACATAGTTATTTGAGAGTTTCCTGGATGTGCCAGTGTGAAAACAAAACTGTTTCCCTGCTTTTTGTCATTTTGCCATTAAACTTAGTTATTAAGTGAAAAGCTCAGTTTACGCTACGCAAATAGAAGTTCCTATTAGGAAGGTAGACTTGGTCACATTTGTCTTGTCTTGTCACTTATCTTGTCTTCCTGTTGTTCATCGATTTGCTCGAGCAGGCACCAATAACGTTTCCATTCTTTGGGAATGAGGTCCATTATTGTTACTGTTTTTGGCATACTGTTTTTTGGTCACATTTAAACAAATAAATTAAAAATCTTGTGCTATGCTTATTTTATACAGGAATTAAGTTTTCTGCGGGCTACTTAAGCAAGATACCAAGAGTTACACTGTAAAGTTAAGTTCTTGACTTATTCTATTCATTTACAAAATTTGTATAAATTGTGGTGATGATAAAATAATATGTGAAAAATAATACCATTTTGATAAAAGTGAGTTACAATGTTACTGACATAAGTTAAAAGGAATTTAGAACAACAAAACCAAACTACTCCCCACAGTGAATCATTTATGTCTTTTGACAATTTGATTCATGTTTCACTTTGTACACATTAGACTTAAAGTTTTCAAATAGAACCAAAATGACAGTTTTGGGCAATTCTGATTCTTCTCCTGAATAATAATACGTTTTTGGTTAATCTTTTTTTTTTTTTTTAATTTTAATTTTTTTATTTTTAAAATTACAAAGATATACAATTAAAAAGTTCATATTTGGGTTTTGGTCAAACAGTGTTGCAGCACCCATCCCGCCACCAGTGCCCATCTCCCACCACCAACATCCCGGTTCCCTCCCCCTCCCCCAGCCCCTGCTCCATGGCAGGTTCTTGATTTCTTTCCATTTTCTCTCTCTTTTCTCTTTTCCTTCCCCCCAGACTATGAATTACAGAACATACATTAAAGGGTTGTCATGTGTATCTTTTTGCCTCTATTTAATGCTCAGTTCTAGGTTGGCATTAGTACCCTCAACAATTGTCAGCACACTGTTCCATTTCTGTCTTACCTAGCCTCTGAATCCCACACGTTTGTGATAATTTCCACCTTTGACAGGACCTCCTGATATATATTTCACTTGATCTTGGATATTGGTATCATAATATGTACCTATATATTTATGTTATGCAGATAAATGCAGTCATTCTGTATCTGTCTCTCTCCTTCTGGCTAATTTCGCTCAACATAATCTTCTCCATGTCCATCCATTTATAGGCAAATTTTATAACTTCATTTTTTCCTAACAGCTGCATAGTATTCCATTGTGTAGATGTACCAAAGCTTCTTTATCCAGTCATCGATTTTCGGGCACTCTGGTTGCTTCCAGATTCTAGCTATTGTGAATAATGCTGCTATGAACATAAAAGTAGGGATGGTGTTTCCGCTGCGTATTTTTGGCTTCCCAGAGTAGATTCCCAGGAGTGGTATGGCTGGGTCAAATGGGAGTTCAATTTCTAGTCTTTGGAGGAAAGTCCATATTGTTTTTCCAGAAAGGCTGTACCAGCCCGGCATTCCCACCAACAATGGATGAGTGTCCCCTTTTCCCCCCCACCCACGCCAGCACTTGTTGTTCTTGTTCTTTTGAATGTGTGCCAGTCTCTGTGGTGTAAAGTGGTATCTCATTGTTGTTTTGATTTGCATCTCTCTGATGATTAGTGATGATGAGCATTTTTTCATATGTTTTTTGGCCATTCGAATTTCTTCCCTTGCTGAAGTTTCTGTTCATTTCTTCTCCCCATTTTTTGATGGGGGTTGTTTGTTTTCTTCTTGTAAAGTTCTACCAGTGCCTGATATATCCTGGATATTAACCCCCTTATCGGATGTGTATTGGGTGAATATTCTTTCCCATTCTGTGGACTGCTTTTGTATCTTAGTCACTGTTTCTTTTGAGGTGCAGAAGCTTTTTAGTTTCATGTAGTCCCATATGTTTATCTTTTCTTCTAGTTGCTTTGTTAGTGATGTTTCATCTTTGAAGATGCCTTTAGCTTCAATGTCATGGAGGGTTTTTCTCAAACGTATGATCATTTAATCTTTGATAAAAGGTGCAACGAGTTTAAAATGGAGTAAGGAAAGCCTCTTCAATAAGTGGTGTTGGGAAAACTGGGCAGCGACATGTAAAAGAATGAATTTGGACCTGTGTCTAACACCATGCACAAAAATCAGATCAAAATGGATTAAAGATCTCAATATCAGACTTGAATCCATAAAGTACATTGAAGAAAATATAGGAAAAACCCTCCATGACGTTTTTGGTTAATCTTAATATATTAAAAATCAAAACCCCTCTCCACCAATTTATAGATAATTGCATATATTTCATATATTATTTTTAATATAATATTATTATTAAAAATTGGGACTGGAAGATAGTAGAAGGGTAAAGGCTCTTGCCTTCTTGATCCCAGTTTGATGCCTGGCACCTTCTGAGCATTTGATTTTATGGCATTCTGATTTCCAGCAAAGACAATTGCCACGAAGCACCCTTGAGGGTATCTGGGTATAGCCTAAAACCCAATCCCAATGGAATGATTTTTCTTTTTTCTTTTTTTATTATATTGACATGGGTTAGAAAATTACAAAGCTGTTCATGGTTGCATTTCAGTTATACAGTGTTGCAACACCCATCACTCCACCGCTACCCCTTTCCCACCACCAACGCCCACCTCATTTCCTTCCCCACCTCTATCTCTCTCCCTCTCTCTTCTTCTGCATATTGAGGTTTGCAAAACATGTATTGAGGGGCTATCATGCATATCTCCTTTTCTATTTTAAATACTTAGTTCTAATTTAGCATTACCATTTTTAACTATTATTGGCAGACTAATCTCTTCGCTACCTTGCCTAACCTGTGCCCCCCCATACAATTGTGGTAGATTCCAGTCCTTGACAGTTCCTCCAGACCCTGTTTTGCCTAGTGCAATGGAATGATTTTTAAATATAGTATTTTTTTACTGCAAAATCAATCTTCAATGCTGTTTTTAAATCTCATATTTATCTTATCTAAGGCTAATAGTTTAACAATAATCCAATTTATGGACCATTTAAAAGCATATGATACACATACAAGTATATAAGCATATGCATATATAGCAATAATGCAATTTGTACACCATTTAAAATTGTGATAAATATATAAGTACATATGTATATGTAAACATATATATCTCAAGAAAGTAATTAAGTTGTACTTTTTAAAAGGTAAGTCTGGACAGTTGCTCTGTTTTTGAAATAAACATTTGACTGTTGTATTTAATTTTCTCTATTAATAGGCACAGAGAAAGTCTCCTAGGAGACCTCAGAAAATACAAAATTTATGGAAATTTGTTTTCAGAAATTCGTATTCTTTTGTTGGGTCCAGTTGGGTCTGGAAAATCTAGCTTTATCAATTCAGTGAAGTCTATATTCCAAGGCCACATAGTTCGCCAGGCTCCAGTGGGATCTGATACCAGCAGCATTACTAAACAAGTAAGTTATTTCACTGTATTCTGAGGATGTTTACTAAGTTGGAATTATTATGTTGTTCATTTCTTTGGTATTCTTTCCTGAGCATTACCATCACTCTAAAGACAAATGATTAAATACCAAATAAAGTGTAAATCATGAGCAAAAGTTGAATCATCATTGCTCCATTGAATTATATTATACAGAAATACTTTTTTTAAACATGCAGGACAGAGTTAAAATAATTTTGGTACTTTCATTAAACAGTGAATTTTTTAACATTTTTATGGAAATATTTTCCTATTCTATTTAATGTATTTTTTTCTAATATTACATTTGATTTTCCATAAGCTGGACCAATTTTTTCTTACTGTGAAATAAAGAGGCTTGTAACACAATAGATTTTCATTTTATAAGACAATTCTGTAATAATGGTCATTAAAAGCAAAGCAATTCATTATGATGGGTGAATCCTTAAAGAGCAAATCTAGCAATGTTCTTTAAAGGAAACATTCCATTCAAGATCAGTGGAATTAGCATTATTCTTATGAACAGATGGAACACTCAAAGATAAACTATATTTTGAGATGCAAGACCACTCAGTAGATTTATATAGCATAAAATTTCAAGCATAATATTTAATCATAATTATATGAAACTAGAAATATATGAGGAAAGTCTAGAAAATTACAAATGTGTGGAGACTAGTAACATGCTACTCAACGAAGAATTAAAGATAAAAGTTGAGTATCCTGACACCCACCCTCAAAGACATGATCAGTTAATCTTTGATAAAGGTGCAAAGAGTCCAAATTGGAGTAAGGGAAAGCCTCTTCAACAAGTGGTTCTGGGAAAACTGGACAGCTACATGTAAAAAATGAATTTGGACCTGTGTCTAACACCTTGCACAAAAATCAGATCAAAATGGATTAAAGATCTCAATGTCAGACCTGAATCCATAAAAGTACGTTGAAGAAAATATAGGAAAAACCCTCCCACGACATCGATGCTAAAGATATCTTCAAAGGTGAAACACCATTAACAAAGCAACTAGGAAGAAAATATAAATATATGGGACTACATGAAACTGAAGAGCTTCTGCACCTCGAAAGAAACAGTGACCAAGATAGAAAGACAGTCAACAGAATGGGAAAGAATATTCACCCAATACCCATCTGATAAGGGGTTAATATCCAGGATATATCAGGCACTGGTACAAATACATAAGAAAAAAACAGCCAACCCCATTAGAAAATGGGGAGAGGAGATGAACAGAAACTTTGACAAGGAAGAAATCCGAATGGCCAAAAGGCATATGAGAAAATGCTCATCATCACTAATCATCAGAGAGATGCAAATCAAAACAACAATGAGATATCACCTCACACCACAGAGAATGGCCCATATCCAAAAGGGTAAAAGAAACAAGTGCTGGCGTGGATGTGGGGAAAAGGGGACCTCTCATATACTGTTGGTGGGAATGCTCGACTTGTACAACCTTTCTGGAAAACAATATGGACATTCCTCCAAAGACTAGAAATTGAGCTCCCCCTTTGACTCCAACCATACCGCTCTTGGGAATATACCCTGGAAAGCCAAAAACACAGCGGAAACACAATCCGCACTTTTATTTTCATAGCAGCACTATTCACAATAGCCCAGAACCTGGAAACAACCAGTATGCCTGAGGAACTGATGACTGGATAAAGAAACTGTGGTACATCTACACAATGGAATACTATGCAGCTGTCAGAAAAAATGAAGTTATGAAATTTTGCTATAAATGGATGGATATGGAAAGAATCATGTTGAGGTGAAATTAGTCAGAAGGAAAGAGAGAGACATAGAATGACTGCATTTATTTGCATGACATAAATATACTAGGTGATCTTACCAAAAGTGGAAATTACCACAAGCGTGTGGGAGTCAGGAGGTTAGTTTAGATAGAGAAGGGAACATGTGTGAATAAATGTCTAAAGTTCTGATGCTAACATAGAACTGAGCATTAAATACAGACAAAAAATGCAAAGGACAAAAAAAAAGACAAAAAAAATGCAAAGGCTTCTAAGTGTATGTAGTGCAACCCACAATGTGCCGGAGAAGGAGGAGAGAGGGAGAGGGAGGGAGAGGGAGATAAAGAACCTGCCATTTAGGCAGGATGTGGGAGGGGGGAGGGAATTGGGGACATGGGTGGTGGCTGGGGGCACTGGTGGAGGGCGGGGTGCTGGAACACTGTGTGACCGAAACCCCCAAGCGTGGAACAGCATTGTAACTGTATATCTCACGGTGGTATAATAAAATGTTAAAAAAAAAAAAGAATTAAAGATAAAATTTGAAGATATACCTGGATGCCTGGAGACAAAAGGAAAAAAGAGGACATTTCATTTCAGGACCCATGAGACATAGCACAAGTGATTAAGAAAAGTATACTGTATATTTATTACCTCAAGAAATAAGGTTATTCTAGAATATATACTTGAGTCTCACTCATTAATAAGTTGAAAAGAAGTTAAAAAAGGGTTAGGAGAAGAAAGAATGAGAGGGTAAGAGAGATAGTATGGGGTTACCCCAACAGATCATTGCACTATGTATGGTCCCCTGAGCACCACTAGGTTCCCCTCCTTAGCAGAGAGTCAGAAATAGTCCCTGAGCACCAGAGGGAGGGTGTTGCTCTAATACCAGACAGAAGAAAAAACATGAAAGTGGAAACAAATGAAAGCGATCTAAGACTACACAATATGTCAATGAAATCAAGAGATTTGAATACAACCTTCCAAGTTTGATTCAAGGAGAAAAAAAACTTAATAGATAAGAACATTGAAACTAGTAAGAAAATTCGAACATTAATCAGCTCCTCCCCCAAATGGAGAACCAATAGCTTCACTGACTATGAAGGAAAATCTAATTACCATTTTCCACAAACCCAAAGTTCTCATAGTTAGAAGTAACATTTCTGAAATTAGTATTGTCCTGACACAGAAAGGGCAGAGATGTAGTTCAATGATAAACAACTTATCTTGCATGTGTGAGGCCTGGGTTTGATCCCCATAACTGAAATTAAAGACATTGCAAAAAAAATAAAACTACAGATCAATAGTTCTGATGGATATATTCAAGGCAAAGGCTCCGCCAATAAGTTATATCCCTAAACTCTGATTAATTTCTCAACACATTTCAGTAAACCAAATTTAATGATATTCTGAAAAGATTCATACATTGTGACCAGGTAAGGCTTGTTCCAGGGTGGTAATGTTGGTTCAATATATACAAATCAATTAATGTGATAGCACCACTTCAAAATAAAAAGTAAAAAATATAGTAGTTTTTACAAAATAAATTAAAAACCGGTTCAATAGATGAGGAAAAAGCACTTGACAGACTCAATAGGTATTTCTGAAAAAAAATTGAAAAATTAGACATAGAAAAAAGTGTCTGAAAATAATGAATGCCATATATTATAAATTTATAACTCAACACAGGGAAACTTTTATTTGACAAAGTATTAAAGGTCCCACCCTGAGCAATTAGACAAGCAAGATAGGCATCCAATTGGGAAAGAAAAGAATAAAAATAATTATGTTTTTATACAATATGATTTTACATATAATCCTTAAATCCTCAAGACTGAAACAAGTTTGTAAGGTTGATCTGGCTGGCTGGAGAATGGCCCTTTCCTCCGTCACATTTACCTCCTGGAGCTAAAACCATATACTCATCCAAAGAGAATGGCCTTCTCTACAAAAGAAACAGACTTTTCTTTAGTGTAGCTGCATGCCCCTGTGAAAACCTCCAAACAAGCTCTCAAGATTGAAAACCAATACTGGTAGAAATAATAAATGGGGCCAGAGCGACATCACAGCGGGCAGGGTGTGTTTGCCTTGCACAAGTCCCACCTGGATTCAGTCCCCAGCATTGCATATGATCCCATGAGCACAACCAGGAGTAATTCCTGAAAAAGAGCCTGGAGGTAACCTCTGAAGGTCACCGGGTGGGACCCAAAAACAAACAAAAAGAAACAATAAATGTGGTACAGTTGCAGGTACATAGCCTAAATAGAAGAATTAATTGCATTCTTCCACATCCGGACTTCCCTCTCGTCACAACTCCACCCAGCAGACCAGACTATCACAGCCCGGATCATCAACACCCACCCTGCAGCAGTTTTTTTTTCAATCCGGCCCAGGTATGCTGAACCAGAGACTCAGAGACATGGGGCAGAGCTGCTACTGGCTCTCCCTGTGCCCAGCCGCTCATGAGGTGCCCGGGAGGCATGGCGGGTTCTAGCCCTGGCCTGCCACACCAGCAGAGTCTCACAACAAGCCAGATGACCCCCCCCCGCCCACTCCATGGGGGCCGCCATCTTCCACATCCGGACTTCCCTCTCATCACAACTCCACCCAGCAGACCAGACTATCACAGCCCGGATCATCAACACCCACCCTGCAGCAGTTTTTTTTTCAATCCGGCCCAGGTATGCTGAACCAGAGACTCAGAGACATGGGGCAGAACTGCTACTGGCTCTCCCTGTGCCCAGCCACTCATGAGGCACCCGGGAGGCATGGCGGGTTCTAGCCCTGGCCCTGCCACCCCAGCAGAACCTCACAACAAGCCAGACGACCCCCCCCCACTTCATGGGGGCCGCCATCTTCCACATCCAGACTTCCCTCTCGTCACAACTCCACCCAGCAGACCAGACTATCACAGCCTCGCTCGCGGCCGTGCGGTTCATCAATAAATGCTTTTTTTTTAGAGGTGACTACAAAAAGTATGCCACCGCCGCGCAAGCCTGGCAAGCTGCTCATGTCGTATTTGATATGCCAAGTACCAGTAACATTTATATTAGGTCATACCCATGACCTAATATAATGGTTTGAGGCTCTTTATGTTCCTGGAGCAAGCAGATGCCCTTGGGTTCTACTAGCATGAGACAGGACATATGGAGATATTACTGGTGCCCGCTCTAGCAAATAGATGATGAAGCGGGAGGATAGTGATAGTGATAGTGATAGTGACAGTTGCAGGTACATAGCCCACATAGAAGAATTAATTGCATTTGGGGTCCAGAGCGATAGCCCAGCAGGTAGGGCGTTTGCCATGCATGCAGCCGGCCCATGCTGGCCCAGGTTCGATCCTCGGTATCCCATATGGTCCCCGACCACCACCAGGAGTAATTCTTGAGTGCAGAGCCAGGAGAAACCCCTGAGCATTGCCGAGTGTGATCAAAAAGCAAAAAAAAAAAAAAAGAATTAATTGCATTTCAATATACAAAGAACCTGCTGAGAAAGAAATTAAAAAAAATAATTCCATCCACAATTACATCCCAAAGAGTAAAATCTAAAGAATAGATTTGACCAAAAAGTTAAAACACAGTTCCAGTGAAACCTATGACACTATGGAAAGAAATGGTGTAATGTGCTCGAAATGCAAAGTCATATTGTAGTTTTAAGGGCTGAAATATTTAAAGGTGCTCTTGAATGTACACTTCAAGAATAAGCATAATTAATATCAAAACTCACAACATTTTCTACAAAAATTTATTTTAAAATTAATAAAAGTTATTTGGAAGTACAAAATAGCCCAAATAGGGGGAAAAATCTAGGTAAAAAAGGAACAAAATATGGATAGATCATTCCACTTGATTCAAACTATCCAATAATTCTAAAAAGCATTATTATAAGAGAAATAGGATTTTTTAAACAGTGAAGAACATGTCAATGTTAAAAAAGTTAAAATTAGCGTCAACAATCCACACATATATGGAAAATACGTAGTTAGAAAGATGCTATGAGCATAAAATCTAGTAAAGATTTCTTTAGAGAAATAGTTCTGGAAAGGGCCGGAGCACTAGTATAGTGGGTAGGGTGTTTTGCATGAGGCCGACCGGGTTCTATCCTCAGCATCCCATATGGTCCCCCCAAACACTGCCAGGAGTAATTCCTGAGCAAAGAGCCAGGAGTAACCCCTGAGCATTGTAAAGGTGTAACCCCCAAAATAAAAATAGATCTGGGAAAGCTTAAAACAGTCACATGCAAAAGAATGAAACTAGATCATTTTCTTATACCATGCATTTGTGCATCAGCAATGGCTCAAAATATATTGATGACAGATAAAATATCTAAGACAATAAAATGCATAGAAGAAAACATATGTGATAAGTTCTTTGGTGGTTGCCTGATTAAAGTCTGTAGTTAAATCTAAATAGGAAGTTAAAACAATCTAATGGAAGAATTGGGACTGTTAAACTATAAAGCTTCTGCAAGGTATAAGAAATGATCATTAAAACAAGAAGGCAAAAGAGCAGGGCCAAAGAGATAATACAGAGTGTAAAGCTTTTGACTTGCATGTGACCAACTGGGTTCAATTCTCAGCACCACACATGGCCCTCTGACAGGGGGTGATCTCTGAGCAAAGAGCTAGAAGTAATCCCTGATATTAGACTTGCATGCAGTCAGTTCAAGTTTAACACATGCATCACAGAGGTTTCCAGGAGAAATTCTTGAGCACAGAGGCAGGAATAAGCCTCTGTGGAGGAGTGTGGTCTCAAAACAACACACACAAAAAAAGAACTTGTATAATGCAATACTGTTCAACTATAAAAAATGATGCACTTATGTCATTTTAAATAACAGGGATATACAGAGAGGGTAATGAAGAAAATCAGATGAAGATAGCAAGCAGGCTATGAGTTTATTCATATATGATTTATAAATAAATTAACAAAGACAAGAACATACAATAATAAAATAGTGACTACCAGAAGAGAATCGGAAATTTCACGGGTAATTGAACTAGAGCACTAAATTATACGGATACATAAAAATCAGAATGTTTGGAACCACATTAGATAAAAAAATGTTGATTTTTACAGTTACATACATGAATAATTGTTACCTTAATTTAAAAATAGAATGAACAGAAAATTTTATTTCTGAGTGCTCCAACCTAATATTGACTTGTAATGATTGTGCTGTACATACTATGCAATATATAACATAAAACTTAAACATCTGTTTTGTCATATTCGACAACTGAAAATATATTCTAGGGCTTTCAAGAGTCTCATCATTATTTTTTTATGGTTGCTAGATTTTTTTCATTTAATTAATTTTTTCAGTTTTGTATGAGACTAGTCGAAGTTATAGCAAGATATTGAAACAGGAACTGAATTCCTTGATCATTGATGAGATATTACTGTTTCTTAATAATTGTGTTAATAGAGACTTAAATAGAAATAATTACTAATCTTTTGTTCAGGAATATCAGATACCAATATAGCTAATAGGCAAATTAATAGCATTCCAAGTAGTAAATATACTCAGCAGAGGTACTCATCATTTCAGAATCCTCCTTCCCATTTATTCTAACACCTCCAAATGCATACATTTTCTCCCTTTTCTTTCTTTTTTATTTGAGGGGGCACACTCAGTGATGGTCAGGGTTTACATATGGCTCTGTACTCAGATCATTCCTGTGGGACTCTACGTAGTGCTGGGGATCAAAGCCAGGTTGGTTATACGCAAAGCCAGGGCCTCATTTTCTGAACTATCTCTCTGACCCTAGTATACTTTTTAAAGAAAATGTAAATTACGGAATCAAATGTGTTGATATTTGAATTGATTATAAGAAAAATGCTTCATCAGTGCACTATGTAGCATAACTCAAGCAGTGGAACTATATTCTAATAGAGACTTCGGTACTACAAATAAAAATGTTAGTTTTGCTTAGTATTAGTTGACTCACACACACAATGTTCCCCACAGTATCAGTGACATAGCTACACTTGCTCCTAAGCATCCTTGAATGTGGCCCAATTGGCCTCTGAGATCACTGGACCAAGCTTGGTGGTTTCCCGACTTCTGGGTCTTAGCAGCACTGCATCACTTGGCCTTGCCACTGAAAAATCTGGGCTACCAGCTGAGCATTACCAGAAATGGCCTCAGTCTTGATGTCTTTATTTCTCTATCAATATATCATGCAATTCGATCTCTTTGTTATCTTTTACAGTTAATATCTTTTTTTTTTTTTGCTTTTTTGGGTCACACCTGGTGATGCTCAAGGGTTACTCCTAGTCCTGTACCTCAAAAATTACTCCCAGCAGTTCTCAGGGGACAATTTGGGATGTGAGGGATCGAACCCAGGTCAGCTGCATGGAAGGCAAATGTCCTGTACTGTCACTCTGGCCACAGTTTAATATCTGTTTTGTCTTTTATATATATAGCCAGTAGAGCATCAGGTTGCCATTTTGCCTATATGATTGTTATACAACCTTAATTGGAAAAATTTACATTTATCACCAAAGTTGAAGTTTATCTTCTGAAAATAGGAGGTAGATTTTTGTTTCCTAAGGATCTTGAATGATATTTATAAATCTAAAGCTATCCTGAATGAGACTGCTTAAGGACAGCAGTGCTAGTATATTAGCCAGACTCTATTATTGCTGCAGTCATGCCTTAAATGCTAATTAAAAATAAATTTTTACTTAATATGGTTTTCCTTACAGTATAGAATATATTCCATCAAAGATGGAAAATATGGCAAATCTCTGCCATTTATGTTGTGTGACTCCAGGGCCTTGATGATACAGAGGGAGTAGGATTGTGTGTAGAGGACGTACCTCACATCTTAAAAGGAAGTGTGCCAGATAGATATCAGGTAAGGATTCTTTATCCAAACTTCAAAAAAAATTAAAATTACTTCCACTAATGCTTTTACTTGAACTCATCCCATTATGAAGTTTAAGTTTTTATAAAATTTATTAAAATAAAATAATTTTAAAACCAAACAAAAAAAATCACATGCCTTAAATATCTACCAATGCTACATTATTTAAATGAATAACTATTCTTATAACTGAAGCCAGGTACCTGTTTTTTTTCTATATTATTGGAAACTATGTATAAAGAGTATGATTATATTCATTTTGTTTCTTGGAAAAGGTCAAGGGAAATATATTTATATATATTTTTACCTGCCCTTCGAGTGTTGCAGGTGTAGCTGTGGCTCCTCGCTGTGTCAGCAGGTGGCAGACAGGAAACAGACCTGTCTACACCCAGGGCTCTCCCCCATGGGCCCTGGATGGTTGATGGTATGACATAGAAAATGACTGAGTCCCCTGGGATGAACCCAGAGCCATGACAGAGCCTGGCAAGCTACCCAAGGTGTATTTGATATGCCAAAAAATTAGTAACAATAATAGACCTCATTCCCAATGAACGGAGACATTATTGGTGCCTGCTCGAGCAAATCAATGAACAACGGGAAGACAAGAGACAAGAGATATATTTTACATTGGTATAAAACAATGGTAGCTTAATCTCATGCACTCTTCTGATCACATACACAAAATATTGGAGTATTAACTGTAGTTTTGAAGTGTTGTGCTATACTGTAAGTATACATCACAACTCAATGACTGCTCAAATACCTTAGGCTGAAAGTTGATTTTATAATTAAGTAATTGTGTTTTTATAAACAAACTGCATCCTTGTCTCTGTAAGTCTGTTTTTGATATAGAAAACATAGATAATGATAATTATCAAGCTATGAGATGACTGAGAAAATGAAAGATTATCAAAAATAGGAACTATTATCATTCTTTCTTTCGGTATTGGATATGATCTCTATTTTTCCTTTTAATATTTATCAAGAAACTGTAACAAAGTTGTTCATAATAGACTTGTTTCAGGCATAGAATTTCCAACACCAGTCCCACCCCCAGTGTTCCTCTCCCTGCACCAATATCCCCAGGTTTCCTCCCATGCACCATTCTGTCCCCTAGGCAGGCCTTTGATAACAAATTTATTTTATATTACTTAAAGGAATGGCAAATAGAATTATCAGAAAATAAATTAATAAAAGTCAATTTGTCATGATTGATTGTCAAGTGATTTTAACCAATATAAATAAGATGTAAATTTGTTATTGGAAATGTATAAAGTCTCTTGTAAAGCTAGAAGTAGGTGCACCTTTTCTTAATTTGTAAAGAGCAACCATATGCATCACTAGTAAGGTCTGTACACAATACCATGTGCTGAGAAGCTTGCCCCTGCGCATTAGAGAAGCTCTTTTAATGCTACTTGTAAAAATGTTTCAAGGCTATGAAATCCTTCAGTTGTTGCCTGTCCATGAACTCTGCATCATTCCTTCAAATCTAGCTGTTTAGAATATTCTTAGTAAGGTGTTTATTTCATTAACGTTTTGTACTATATTGCTCCATACTCTGCTGGCACAGAGTTTCACTTGATAGATCTGATGTATGTCTATGGGCTTTCCTTTGCATGTAAGTTACCTTAAAGTTTTTAATTGCTGATTCCAATGTTTTTTCTCTATCTTTTTACTTTTGTTATTTTTAGTACAGTGTGAATTGGATTTTCCTAGTAGAGTCCATTTTAGCTGAACCCCTTGGGGACTCTTGGATCTCAGTGCCTGTAATTCTCAACTCTGGAAAATTTCTATTTTTAAAAAAATTTACATATACAATTAATAAATTTAGTTACTGTGAAATGACAAAGTTAGTTATTACTAGGTTTCAGGAATACAATGTTTCAACGCCCATCCCTTCACCAGTGTTCACATCCTTCCACAAATCCTTCCCCACCTTTTCCCACCATTTGCCATCCACCTATAAGACTGATTCTGTGAGAGGTCTTTTACATTTTTAAAGGTTATTGCACTGATTTACAGTATTGTTTTACGTTTTTACATTGATTTATAGTACTGTTGGATAGTAATGTTGCTGATAAGCATTCATATATACACTTTACCAGATCTGAGTACCACCTCTCCACTTCTTCCCTTCTGGTTGACCACTTCCCTCTACCATAACCATTGTCCTCCCATCCCCCTCCGCCATCCTACTTGCCAACTCCCTTAAGTGGCCTGTTTCCTACTGAATACTAGTTCTTGGTGTACTTTGTTTCCGTGTCTGGACGTTCATCACTTCTGGGAAATTCTATCTGATTTCTTTAATTATTGTTTCTTCGTCGTGTTTGTTTTCCAGAGACTCCATCAAAACTTACATAGTTCTTGAATTCATCCCATAGTCCTCTGGTATACTGATAATTTCTATTTAGACTGTCTTCCATCTTCCGTTGTTTGCTTTATTGGTTTCCTCCATCTCATCCTGGAGCTCCCTTAATGTTTTGCTCAGTCACTGCTAATCTAATGTCTAGAGCAAGAGCTTCTATTGGGTATTTTTGGGGGGCACACCCTGCAATAGTCAGGAGTTACTCCCCATCTCTACTATCAGGAATGACTCCTGGTGGTGCTATGGGACTACACAGGATGCCATGGATCTAACCTGGGTTGTCTGTGTGCAAGGCAAATGCATACACCAGCACTGTGTGCAAGACAAATACCCTACCCGCTGTGCTATTTCTCCAGCCACTCGATTGAGTTTTTCTGTATCACCTACCATACTCTTCATTTCTTCTAGTAGTATACTCATTTCAGCATTCATTTTTTCTTCTCCACAGCTGACTTTGCTAGCTATGCTTTTGTTTCTTTGATCTCATTAAGCATCTTTACAATGGTGTAGCTGAAGTCCTTGTGTGGGGATTGTTGGAGCTGATTGGTGCTGCTGGAGTCCTTTGTGTTCTTGTTTTCACTCATTGAGGATATGTCAGCTTCTGCATATCTTCCCCATCAGGTTTACTGCGCTCCTATTGTGTTGTGAGTAGTGTGGAATTTAGAAGAGCTTTAGGAGTTGTGGTGCTGACTCCTTGCTATAACAGAGTTCTAGTGTGAATGTTGCCAGACCTACTGAGAGAGAGGGTTCAACCTGTTCCCTGTTCTGAAAAATCCTTGGAGTTTTCACATGATCTCCCTAGAATTCTGTGGCTACATGCAGAGTTCAGGAGTTGTAGGCCTTTGGCTATGGCCTACTTCACCTTTATTTTACATAGCAGAAATATCCTCAATCTGTTCATTGAGACAGAAAGTTATAAAAAACACAAACTTTTATGTTTGTGACTT